>JAYDZG010000043.1:21317224-21343170 GCA_034509265.1 Microcambeva bendego
CCCTCTCCCCACCTTTGTGACCCCCTGGCTCCAGAACTGGCAAGAGTTTTATGACACTAATCGACCTTTCTTCAGCCCGGAGCACAGATGCTATGTGCCGTCACACCGATTACACCGGTACAGTTCGGCTACACAACAAATCCAAACAAAGTAAAGAAGAAGTTGATGAATTGAGCATTTTTTTGGCTATTTTTTTCTGTGAGTTTGTTCAGATCAGTCATCTTTCAGCTCGGCCATGAATCTCTCATAAAAAAATAAACATCGCAGACCAGACACATTTTGTTTTTGCAAACCTTTGTGTTTTGATTGGTCAGGAGTCAGTGACAGACTGATAACGTTGATCTTCAGGTGCTGGTGCTGTGCTCCTCTGATAAATGTTACACTTTTTTTCTTTTCAAAAGGTTGAACTGAACCACTGGCGCAGGAATGCGAAGCAACCTTGACCGGCCAAAAGTGTTATTTTCACTTCTGCTTTATCTCCGAGTCTGCCTGATAGTTTAGGCGGCTTGTAGAAAAGGTGTTAAGCTGTGGTGGGAACAGAACATAGATAGTTCCGTAAAAAATAAAAGAAAATGAAAAAAGATAAAGGAATATAATTTTTCATACTCAACTAAAACACCACAGTGCTTACCTTGTCTCTTGGTTTATTGTAATTAATACACAATAAAAAAGAAATAGCTCTTTTATGGGGCATAATTACTGCTAAGGTCCAGCTTGGCTATTATTAACAGAAACGTCCAATAATCTGCTTTGGCACTGCAATATGTTACTGTAGCATTGTAATTAATCTTACAAGAGGTGTAATAAATTTAACACAACAGATCAGAGTAATACTTTATATAGATTTATTAAGGCTTTTAATCAGTCCTTGAAAAATTAATTTTGCAGCAATTGCTTGCATTTACATTTGCATACACTTAGCGCACCTAATTTATTTTTATGGATTCCTTTTTATTAAAAATGGGTGTATAGACCTAGAGTAAAAGCTAGAAAAAAGGAGTGGGAAACACATCGTTATTTTTACAGCTAAAAAGCATATTCATTTTAGCAGAAGACAAGCTGCTAAACTCTGCCAAATATTACCAGGTGGGTCGATTACTCATTTCATGTATCACTCTATTTATGGTGGAAATATTTGCATAAATATCTGGGATTAGCTGTCATAATTGTTGGGTGAGGTGATTGTATTCTTTTTCCTTTCTTTCTGACAGCCATAGTGTAAAAACCCCTTGCTTCCCATTTGGCCATTGTGCCCCCTTATTAAGATTTAATATATTATTAATTTATATAATATTAATGACGTGGCATGATGACCAAGTGGGTAGCACTGTCACCTCACAACAAGAAGGGTGGGCGGTTCAGATCTTTTCTTTGCAGAGTTTGCATGTTCTTCCCGTGTCCACATGAGTCTTACCCGGTTTCCTCTCACAGTCCAATATCACCTTCCCACGAACCATGATTGGATATGTGGTTAGGAAAGTGAGTAAGTTAACAGTGGTAGACAGATAGACTGACAGAAAGATGGATTGACAGACAAACTGTATAAATGCAAACTACAGTATTTGGTAGGTCAATTAATGGATGTGCAGTTTAGCAACCTAATATAGTGGCCAAGTGACCTTTAAACCTTACCTCGGCCCTACTGAACCGCTTTTAATTGACCTGCTTTTTTTGATGGGATTACAACAGACATACTTCAAACTCTTGTGAGAAGCCTTCTCAATCACACAGACATCACTCTAATTTAATACCAGTTCTTTTTGACATCAAAGATTAAATCACATGTTCAAATACTTTTGGTCATACAGTTTTGATTAGTGTTATTACTACAGCGTTACTGTTATACCGTGTGCACGGTGTGTGTATCAAAAACACTGCAAACTGGATCTAAGCAGATCAGCCCTGTCCTCTCTCATCAAATTACTCCTGATAACACCCGACTGTACACTATCAATCTGGCGCCCACTGTACTCACATCAAACCAACAACAGCTCACAATGACCCTGTCAGCACATTCCACTACCTGTATAGAGAGAGAGAGAGAGAGAGAGAGAGAGAGACAAAGAGAGAGCAAAAGATTGTGTCGTGCCAATGTGTCAAATAGCATGGATATGGCTTGTATCATTAAAAAAAAATCTTAGCTAACAGTCAAGTCTGTTAAGAAGAGGCTCGATATGTATTTAGTTCATTAAAACTATAACATTAAAATAAAACATTCAAATTATAAAATATTTCAGGAAAATATAACAGCTTTTACAGGTCATATATTATCATTCTTTTGCTTTATTTCTTGTTAAAAGCACTTTTTTTCTTTTTTGTTTTTAAATATCAATTTAAAAATAATAATGACAAAATAATATTAGAGCAGACATGAATTTTTCCATATAGCTTTTAAAATGATACTCCGACCCGGAGTCAGTAGCTCAAAACCAGTGGATGGCAGCTGAGCACTTTTCGGGGTCGTAAATATTTGATGGCCGACCTGATTCAGCCGATTGGAGAACCATTTCACACTGCCTTTCGTGTCTGCCACTGCCAGATCCGCTGCCTTACTAACTCGCGGTGCGCGACGAGAACAGATTTAGGTGGGACGACGTCAACAACCCAGATCCGACGAACACTAGGGACCAGGTGTCTCTGCGCTCATCGCTCGATCCGAGTCACGGCGTACGAATTCTATTTATATTCGTTCATGAAATAAACAGGGCCGGAAAAAAATGAAGTATCCTGAGCGTTCGAATCGTTAAGTGTTTAAATGGTTAAAGCATGAAAGGTCTTTTCAGATACGAGAAAATAACGTGTGTTGGTGCTTTTGTGCGATGAAAGCGCCGGCTTTTCTGTGGTTCAGAGGAGAGCTTTTTATGCTAAAGGTTTTGTGTGTATTTGGTTAGTTACAGCAATTATGGCCAGTAAGTGACAGCCAAAAGCACGCTAGAGAGAGAGAGAGAGAGAGAGAGAGAGAGAGCAGACTGCTTCCCTGTGCAAGACTCCTCTGTCGAACATCTGCTGAGAGATTTGCATATTAATTAACCCATATTAACTCTAATTATTCTGGGAAATTATCAAATAAATTAAATTTTCTAATTTTAACCTTTCCTTTGCTTGATGCATGTCAGAGCAGAAGGAAACCTGGAAAAACCTGCACTCAGCTGTACAACACACATCGCATTTACCTTATTTTTTTCTGCTTCTTGTCTCTATTCAGTTTTCACACTGTCTCTTTTTTTTCAAGGCTGGTCCTGGGGGCAGCCAAGGGAGCTTTTGTGTGCCTCTCTTTTTTTCTTGGCTGCCGAGTCTGGGCGGTGGGAGGAGTCGGGCCGGGAGCATGTGTGTGCGTGAGTGTGTACAGATGGCAGACCCGGGCAGGACGGCTACAGGAAGAGAGGTGGTCCACCGAGCAGCCCGTCCAACCTCTGAGCTTTCTTTTTTTCCAGCCTGTTGCTCCGGCCTCGGCAAATAAACGCGACTTTAATTCAATTAGGGTCCGGCTACTGTGGCTGGCTGCCTCATGGTAGAAATTATTGAACATAACAACCCCTTCCTGACACACACAGACGCACATGAGGGCCCAGAAACACTCCTTAGTTGCTTTGCTTTCCACTTCACTGGGTTCCTCGGCTTCCAGCCTGACAGTCTTTTTTTTAGTGCTTTTGTTAAATCCTGGCACTCTCCTTTTTCCTTACCTCAACACTTCCTCAACACCACATACTACAGAATAAAAAAAACCATTATTTACTTTATCTTTTGTATATGATTATTATTATTATTATAATTATTATTATTATTACTAGAGTTAGTAGTATAATACTTATAAAACAATGAATCATGGATTATAAAACTAGTTACCGCCTGACATACCAAGTCAAGTTTGTAATTAGACCAATAGCAGCCTCAACCAGCCAATAGTTGTAATTATATTCTTACATTGAACAATTTTCAGTTGAAACTACTTCCAGGACAATTCTTTTGAAGCATTCCCTTTCTTTTCTTTCTTCAGATCTTTCTAATAGCACCTTTTTACATTTGTAATCTCAACTTGATATTATAAATGTATTAAAAAAACATTCTTTACCACAGTGATAGGCTCTCCTGACCAGAATTAATGATCCCTTCCATTAAGACCTCTAAAGTGCTAAATTATAACAGTTTACACACCAGTGCTTTGTGAATAGCCAGTGCTGATGGGTGTTTTTACACCCCCCATCCTGCCACACACATACTGTGAACCCCCCGTGAGCTATTCAGGTGATCTCTGGGCATGAGACAGTCAGGAGAGGGCATGCTTATCCTCCAATAGGGTTAGCGTCCTCACCTATTAGCCCCGCTGACACACTGGGAAGCCACAACAGATGCTCCTGCAGGCAGCACACACATGAATACAGGAATAGCTGCATCACTTCTAGTTCTCACCCATAACCAGAGGCTTCTGGTGGGCAACGGTGCTGACTTTCAACCCTGGATCTCCTTACGTAGAGCAGTGGAAAAAAATCAATGCCCCTAGGTCAGGTGGTTTGGATGGAGATGCTGACTGCATGGGAGTCTGAAAGAGTGTTAGACAGGATGAGATGTTTGCACAGCGATGAAGGTATGCGAGCCATTCTTGGACTGTCTGGTTTGATTAAATAGTTTGGGACTTTGCCAGGTTGCTGTTGTGGTTCATGTTAACTGGGTGTACTCAGCCAGTTTTAAAATAATTGGCTTGACATATTGTGATGAGTTACCTTGTATTCATATTGTTTAACTCAAGTTAACGCTTTGCTGTGATGATAATAACAACTGCGGTTTCTAAATGCCTAGTATGTATATAGACATCGAATTATATTTTATTTGTTGATTTATTGTGGTAGTATAACCTCACACACTGAATAAAACTGTATGTTCAAACATCCAGTCCCAGAAATATTAGTACTACCTTCAAAAAATTCCCACGGGATCAATAAAGTATCTATCTACCTTGATAGACATGCAAATCTATTAAAGGAGCATCGAAAAGTATATTTTGGGTTGTTAAAAACAGTTTGTTCAAACTTACAGTCTGAGGAATCTTTTCTTTTCTTGATATGCAAATACATTCAAAAAGTACTTAAACATAAACTGCATGTTAAAAATACAGTAAGTTTCAGTTTTTATAGATTTTTTTTTGGCATTTATACTTTTTTATGATGCATTTGCTTCCTTTCTAATGGCTAATTGTTAAGCTTATTCTGTTCACTACACTCAAAAATAAAAAAGTAGTGGCACTAACTGCAAAGCGCTAGTCATCATAATCAATACCAAACGTACAATAGATGTCATTAACGTCTGCCCTGTGTATGGTCTAACTGACAGGCCAATATGAACGCCTTGAATAGGTTACGATGTGGTGCGCTAAGCCTAGCATTAACCGAGACTAGGGCAATTAAGGGTGTCATTTTAATTATCTGTAGCATTGGAGTGAGAGATGTTCCTTTTATTTACTTGAGATCAAAAGCTAGCAGAGAAAAGCCGGCAGATGTAACAGGTAGCATCGAGATGGAGAATGGCAGGCGTAATTGCCTTTGTTGCGGCTGACACTTGGACGAGGCAAAACCAAATAGAGCTTGTCATCTGAGGAGAACTTAGCCGAGAAGTAAACATTATCATTTCTTTGTCTCTGCATGCTAGCAACACAAAAGATTGATTAGCGGAGAGGTGAGGAACAGAAATAATGGCTGTAGTGACATTAGCAGGTTGGAATTATTGTGTTGAAGCGTACAATGCCAGCCAAGGAATGGCTGTCTGTCAGAGATGCCATTTAAACAATACACACTGTGTAAAGTTTTTTCTTCTCTTTTTTCTTGTATGAATTAGCAAAGTTCTGCCCTCCCCCGCTGTAATTGTTCTTGCTGTTCAAATCATCCAAAAGTAAAGTACCAAGTCCTTGACAGGTTTTAGCTTCTGCTCATGACACTTTAAATTCTGGCTTTCTTTTTACAGTGGGATCTTAGCCTTATGACTCATTGGCTTGCACATACATTGATTTGTTACAGCATGTTTTGTTAATGTTGGAAGACTTCAGCCAGTCGAATAGTCAGATTACAAAAATATACAAACACTAAGACAAAGATGAAAATTAATTATAGTCTATTTATTTGGGTTTATTAGGAAGGGCGTTTCAAACATGTAAGAGGCGATAGATGCCCAGCTGTTATCAGTAATTTTATAAATGTGTCATGATTCTGTCATTAGAACGTTTGTTTTTGTTGCCCTTATTTAAATGATCACATGAACAGCCAATGTTGATGTATTACATTCATATTAGTGTCATACATTCAAAATCACATAAAAATCAAAATATTTGAGGTATTATATTGTTTTAAGGTATTTTTTCCTATAAGGATATAAGTGAAACTTGCTAATGTGTTCCTTGGTCCTGTAGAACTGTAAATATTTTAGGTTTATGTAAAATAATCGGGTTGTTTTGGACCCTTATATGCAGTAAATACAGAAAATATAGTACAAATCAAGAGCTCGATGATAGGAAACAGTGGTATTGCAGATTTGGCCTCTTCTCATGTAAATTCACTGTAATGTTTAAGCTTAAAACATTCTCAACAAAAGATGATGAGTTTCAAAAATGAGTTTAGGAGATAATAAGCTACATTAAAAATGTCTTATAAAACATCACCCTCATGCTTTGACAAAAAAAGTTGTGAATTAAAATGCACGTTAAACAATAAAACCCAGCTTCACCACTTTGTTGAGAAAGTTATAGAAGTATTTGAAACACTTTGGCCTCACAACTGGAAAACATCAGCAGCAATATAAATTTAGGATTGAAAATAAGATCGCTGACATTCCGCCAAACAACACCTCTAGAGACCCTTTAATCCCTTGGATAAATGTGTCCCTTCTCTAGTGCCTCTTTTTACCCAGGCTCTTTATTATTACACCCCAGCTCTGTGAAATCTCTGCCGGAAAGTGAACTGATTATGTCGGCATGTTAATGAAGTTTGGGTGCTACTTTTGCCACCTCTACTTTTGTTGTAGTATTGTTCAATGTTTTCCATTTCTAACAAAGTATGACATGTGGAGACATTCAGGTGTCGGTTCCTTGATAGATGAACATTTTGTTCCTTGACCCTACACTAACTAGACCATTTTTACCTTCAACCCAGCAGATTTCTCAAAATCAGACCCATTAGACACTAAAGTTCCCACTAGAACTTAACGTGTGTGGAGGGGTAAAAGAAAGCTGTCCAGCCTTGGATAATTTCATTCAATTTGGGATCAGTTCTTAAGGGGGGTTGAACTGCGGGCTTCCCTGGCCTCCCATTTCTTTGTGTCATGTTCTATCCTTAGACACCCCAGACAATGATGGTAAAACACAGCCTGTCCACCCATCACTAGGTAAAGAAAGAGTTAAAATCTTTTCGCCGTAGGTGGAGGGGTCAGTTCAGGGTGGGTGCAAGGTTGAGGAGGCAAAAGAATCACATTATCAATCCCGCCAAAGGTATATCCAGACCACACATCAAGATTCAATGTCTCACTTTCCTTTCTTTTTCTATTTCTTTCTATTCTCCCTCCACCCCCTCATTCTTTGTCTCCTATTCTTTTTCCTTACCCCCTCTCTATCACACAGGGCATTACCCAGTCTGAACTTGCCTAAACCCTTGTGGTCACACCTCTTGAAAAGGTTTTGTTTCCTCCGTCAATTGGTATTCAGCCCAGGTCAGCGGATGCCTCTGGCCTCGGCTCCGTCGCCGTTTTCATTTTAATTTGCACCTGTTGTGCAGTTGTTTGGAAAAGGCAAGTGCAGGCCGGCGGATTAGACAGAGATCATGTTATGAACAGATATGCCTGGTGTAATCTTTTCTGTCCACTGGGAATGCTAAGAAAGGCCGCTTTTCATGAGCCCCCTTTTCTTCTTACGTTTTACATCTACCATTTATTCAGTGGGCTGATATGTTACATGGATGAAAAATCAGGACTGAAGAAAGTTAGCGACATAATTATTGTGCTTCCCAGGCCAGGCTTTAAGTGACTGGCAACAAGCCTGTGCATCCATGCCTGGGCTTTCTGCAAGTGATTAAATCTAGCAAACAAATGTAGAACTCATGGGAAACTCAGAAACTCTCTTTTATGTTATTATTCTGCCATTTGTTTTCCCTTGGTGGATTTGTATGATTTCATAGTGCTGTTAAATGCTTTAAGAGTGAGCAATGCTCAAATCTTCACTTAATTTCACTGTCTTTTCAGATTATAAATGACAAATCCTGGATGCAATGCCAAAAACCTAAAAACAATGTTACTTTTTTCAAATATTTTATTTTTGTTATTTTTGAACTTTTACTTAATAAATGATTTGCACTCAAAGCATTTAGTTGGCATGTAGACAATCTGATACTGACAAATCAAACATAACTGACAGAAGGTTAATAAAATTAATAATATATATTATTATTATTATTTGTTATTATTATTTTTACTTTACATTTCTCTCTGGCCAGATTTAGACAGGATATGAATTTGACTTTGACATCACACAACAACACTTTGTGTGTATCCTTGACCTGAACATCAAGTATGTTCACATCATTAAATGAAATTTAAAAAATGTTTAGTCTCTTAATCTTTAAACCATGAATTACAAACTAACACAACACAATGGAGCAAGCTATTTCATAATATATACTGTAAACTGCCTCTGATTATATAAATATCTAAAGCTGATGGCATTTGAAGCACGACAAGCATGTTTGTGATCTTAATGCCACTAAAGGTGCAGCTCGCTGCAAGGTTATTTTGGCACTGTGGAGCAACAGCTGGTTACTAGCACTGATGTACATGTGTACACTTGGTTTGTATTGGCATCTTGTAGATAGTTACTCCCAGTATGAACCTTTTGTTGAATATTCAGTGTATAATTGTAGAGTGGTTTGAATTCCCCATCTTTACACTTAACTCACCTTTTAAACGTAATTGGACCATTCAGATGTCTTGAAAGACTAGAAGGCTATTATTGTAAAACACTATATAACAGTGTGTATGGGTGTGTATGTGTTTCAGTACTGAACTATGAAAATGTAGTGGAGACCGGTTCTGAGACGGAGGAAGAAGACAAGATGATGGTGTCAGAGGAAGATGGCCTGCTTAATGAGGTGTCGAGTCCTGCCAGCTTGGTCAATCATGAGCCAGTGTTGCCTTTGTCCCCGAGACTGGGCCACGCCCTGATGACGAAGGTGGACGATGATGAAGAGGAGATGAGGGACAGTGGTGTGGAACATGTGTGGAATGACAACGACCTGCTTAGAGGATCAGTCAATGGTACCGGTAAGTAAGATTTTCTTATATTGACATTTGTATCACTTTTAGTGCAGTAATTGTTTTGGCATAATAATTAGCGGGTCTTAAATGGGACTGTAGCTAATAAGTTAAGCAGTTGGGCAAAGTATGTATCAGATTAATTGTAAAAACAAGGTTTAAAGTTGAAGATAAAGCATATCTTACACAGACTAAACATAACATAATGTTCACTGACAGGTGAAGTGAATAACACTGATTTCTCTTCATCCCACCACCTGTTAGTGGGGGGGAAATATTAGGCAGAAAGGAAAGTTTTTTGATTCTGAAACTTTTGGGGTGTTCCTGGTCTGCAGTGACCCATGAGACATACAGTGCTAAACCAGTGACAGGGTCATAGACAACCAAGATTCAACAACAGACGTGCTGCTGTAGTTTAAACTGCTGAAAAAGGTTATGCTGGTTCTGATTTAAAGGTGTCAAAATACTCAACATTTAGAATAATGTTATGCTTGATAATTTTCCATTAAAGAAAATGTATGTATCATTTATACCAGCATCGATGGATGAAAAAGGACACCAAATGACCACCACTGACCAAATATATACAATATAAATATAGTGCATTATACTGTAATAGACACAGTCATGTAATGGCAGCATGTGTGAGTTAAATTATTGTTAATATAACTGTAATAATATTGAACAGCTAAAAAGTTTGAGTCATTGTGGTTCAGAACAGAGAATAAAATTCTTTAATAGTTGCGATTCTTTAAAAAATGAATGACAGTAATACTTGACATTCAGACCTGAAGTCTAAGCTCTTCTTAATTAGCACTGAGCATTTCTTTCCAAACGTATGATCAGATTCAGCAAGTGTGCGATCTTCTCGGGGGTTTACTGACACCCTCATTTGTAATTAGCCTAACATTAGGACGACAGAGACCCGGCAAACTTTGTACATTTTTCCTGCGAGCGTCATTGGCGAGTGAGCGGTAGTCACGGATGCTTGAGAGATAAATACTTTTAATTAGGGGGAGAGGGTAATCATTAAAGGAAGCCAGGCTGCTGCAAAAGTCGTTAACAATCTTAAATGAAATTTTTATTTTTATGATAGCCATTTACATGTATAATAAGAGTCAATGATTCTTGGAAGCATGTGACAGAAACGGAGTGTGGCGAGAGCCGGCGTAAGACAGCCCCATTTAAATGAGCCGGGCTTGGCTATTCATTTCTACTAATGAACTAGCTGTGCACCGGGCGGGCGGAGAGGGAGCATTTCTGGAGTCTGAAAATTTAATACGCTCAAAATAATACCACCATTTACTGAGAGGAGCTCATCGTGCCGGCATTATTATCGTTATTAACTGAAAATTCCCTTCAGGAGACGATACATGATCATTAATTGCAATATCCCTAAGCTACCCCACCTTCTTTAGTTTGGACAGAGTTACTGTAATTTTTTTTCAAGGTTGTAAATCACCGAAGATAAACAAGTGGCTGTTTGAGAGAGGATTGGTTAATTTGATAAAAGCTCGCGGAGCCGGAGAGTCTGTGATTCAGCTGTGTTGTAACTTTCAGATAGTGTATGTATTTCAGATAGTGTGGATTTGTGTGTGGGAACAGGGGTGTTTGAGTGTGTCTTGATAAAACCTGAACGACATATCTAAAAGGCAGGGGAGAAGTTCATTAGCTCTGGGTGAAAGAGGCAATCCCTTCCTCCCTCTCTCAAAATCGCGCCCACTTTCACTCTCTATTTTTTTCATTCTTTCGGTGCCTGAGTGTCTGCACTAATACCTCAGTGCATATTTTCAGATAAGACCTCCCTCTCCGTCTTTGTTTCTCCGTGTCTCTCGACCAAAGTTTCTTAACGTTCCCCTTGCGCTAACTTAATAAGGCTCCGCCAGCGTCCTTGACGTTCTTCTATCACACAATGCACTTCACACACTTTTGCTGGAAAAGCCTGACATCATATCATAGACTAGATCATTTCCAATAAATCACCTACAGTAATCTTGGCTCTCGTTTTTGGCAATGGTTCTGACTAGGAAATCATTAATTTTATTATTATTATATATGTTTTTAAATATTTTCAATGCCCAGACCTCTGCGTATTCAATGACTAATGGTTATCAATGATCTAATGAGGACAGCTGAAGTCAAAACTTTATATACACTCACAAGGGACATTATGACCTCTGCTGGCTTTGATACACAGAGCTGATCTGCATATGAACTCACTTCAAGCAGGTTAAAGGATGCTGCATATGTGTCAGGGGGGTGGGGGTAGTCTGCAGTAGAGGTTAGTTGGGCACGACTAGATTAGGGACAAAACCTAAAACTACAAAGTGTAACTCGTAGAATCTTCTGGAAAACCCCTTTTCACAGTCAAGCAAGCTTTACGTTGCCACAAGTTTAGAGAGTAAAGAGGCCCCTGCTCCAAATCAGGCATCGTATAGCTTATCTAAAGTTTCTTGAAGATCACATGAACAAAGGAAAATAGAAGCAATAGAGTTGTACATGACTGATGTGATGATTAAATAGGCGTCTGTTATAATTACAGCTGTAATGACAGATCTGTGGAGATTTGGTTCTTTGAAACAATCCAAACTATTAAACCCTTTCTGAAAAATGTTTAATAGAAACCATTGAAAGGGAGTTCAGCCAATTTTTTTTGTTGGGGGGTTAGTAACAAAAGAGCGTCGGAACATTGTATTTTCACAAAGCGGGGTTCCAGCACTAACCGGCCGTAAAGAAAGGGAATGTTTTGAAAAGAAACACTTCGTGTGCTGTTAGGTAGGGAGTGTTTGGCGACTGGGGTGAGAAATGGTGGCCGACACCTCCGGGGTCACATCGAGAAGCCAAACTCAGGCCTCTCGTCCCTCATTCTTTCTCATTCCTCGTCTCTAGTGACCCGGTGTATCTGCGTTGATTTATCCCACCCAGACACAGGAGCCAGACACACGGGTCTCTCTCACATGCTGATGACTATAAACCTTTCTGCCCAGATAAACCTTACAACCTCGCTATGTATGTACAACAGGGGTACAAGCTAGTCCCCGTTTCCCTCCTGCTTTTACCTCCTGCTGGAGTACAGAGCTTCTCTCTCCCCCACAAAATAAGCAAATATTTCATCTTTCTGCCAGCATAGAAATGACAGGTACAAAAAAGAACGCTAGCTGAAAGTATGTGGGTGCTAAAATAAATAACGTAGTATTACTTCCATGACTGTGTCCATGTGCATATAGCAAGGTCCATAAAGACAGTTACATTTTCAGCATTTAAGATGCTTATAGTATGGTCTAAGCAATTAAAGAGTTAAGGCCTTGCTAAAGGGCCCAACAATATCAGCTTAGCAGTGTTGAGTTTAAACCAGTTATCTTCTGATTACTAGTCCAGTACATTAAAAGCTAGGCTACAACTTCCTAGTCCCAGACACATTTGGGATCAGTTGGAACATTGATCGTGAGCCAGACCTACTTGTGGGCCAAGTCTATTGGCTGAATGGTGGATGTTCCAAAATGTTTCGAGGAACCTTTCCAGTTGTCTCAAGACAGCATCATACCAATCCAACAAGCTCGTACAGACATCCACTTGACTTTGGCCATTTAGTTTTGCTCTCAACAAGTACTTGTCACTGGAGTAATAACACCCCCATATGATATGTTTTTATAATCTCAGAACATAAAGTCACTTGCAATTTAGATGTTAATGTAGTTTACTTACATTTTGTTTAAAACAATGGATCCACCAAATATTTTAGTTTAATAATTTATAATAAATATTGATTTTTATTATTATCTGAAAAAAGTTTTATTTTTGTGAATTGATTTATTTAATAAAGAAAACCTTGGTTGTTTGTCAGATTTCAACTGCCAGTTACAGAAGAGACTGTAGCATCTAGTTCCACAATTTATTAGAGCTTCTTTGTTCCTGGAAATACCTTAGTTTAATCTCAATCTGCAAGAGAAGGACCCAGGAAGGACTAAGTTAATTGTATGCAGGACACTGAAATGACAATGTGCTCTTGACTCCAAACCCACTCAGAAAATATCCCAAGTTGTATTTTGTTTATGGACTGGTTTATGCATGTGATTTCTTTATTTATGGCTGTCCTACATAAGGTGTGCTCTTTTGTCCTGAGGCTGCATGCATTAAAGAGATTGCTAAGGCTTAGTCTCTTACCACTTGCCCAGGTGGACTGAGATTTATTATTATTATTAATTTTATTTATTTATTTCCCCTCATTAATCATTTCATTCTGATTTGGGTTATGGTTGCATGGCAAAGCTGCGATTCAAATTCTGAACCTTTCAATTGATACCTTAAAGTTCTACCCACTAAGCAACAATCGCTGGCAGGTCAGGGAATGCAAACCAGACCCCTTCTTGCTGTGAGGCAACAGCGCTACTCACTCCATCACTATGCTACCACATCTGTGTAGAGTTTGGAATGTCAACTCTATTTCTTCTAACAAACCTGCCAGTATGTTACTTAGCTTTGCTATGACCCAAGGTGAGCATGATGTTTGAATTAAATGATTGAGAAGATGACTTATGCTTTAGCTCACCTTGCTTTCTGCTTCTCTCTCCCTCCAGATGGAATTAAAGATGATTTTGACAGCATGGTACCAAACACCCCCTTACAGCCCATTGGGAATGGTACAGGTAAGTTTTTCATCTGTAATACTAGACTCAAATCCTGCCACTTTTAATCAAGATTAATTCAACATTCCACCTTCACTGATCTGAAACATTATCTCCCGCCTGCATCACATCATCACAGGCGTTCTCTGATTGGCTGTGGCGCCGACCAAGTGATTGAGTGCTATTAAAAATGTGGATTCTTGCTCTCTTCTCAGACCCTTGCCAGTGCTTAACCGCAGGTCTGGCATGAGACCTAAACCGGGAAACTCTTCAGTGTGGAAATGCAATTTTAATAAAGGTTTCCATTTGTGATGTTAGGCTTCTGGAAAGCGAAACATTCGAATTGTTTTTGGAAATCCGCCGCTGGATTACATGCGATTTCGCTCCTGCCCCAAATGTCTGTTTTAACTCTTTGATTTTATGAGACAGACAGGTAGACATACAACAAAGCCAAACATACGCGAAGACTGAAATATCACACGCTTGTTGAACATTTCATTTCAAACCCGGTTACATTAATATTCAGCTGGTCACCCTTTGGTGGTTTGTCACTAGATTCAAGAACCACAAATGAGTTGTGTAATGATGTTGGGTGATAAATTATGCCTTAGTCTGTGTTTTTTACATCTCAGACTAATATGATGGGTTTGGGGTCAGACCAGACGTCTGGTCTGTGCAGACGTCTTTTCAGTTCTTTAATGGATCTCAATTTGGGCAAAAGGGAAACTTCCATCGTAAAACAGGAAAGAGTATTCCCAAACTGTTACCACACACATCTCTCATGAGGTTTTTTCGTTATTAAAAAACCCTGGAAAAAAACATTCTGTTGGTATTTTAATAAGTACTAATGCATTTGAACATAAAGCATCTGAACAGGGTAGATATGTGTTGGAGAAAAGGGTTTATTACTCAATAGGATGTGCTTTATTTCCATTGCTGACTAATGAAAGACCATATGCTACACACAAGCTGATTCTTTAATTGTTCAGGAGTCAGCTAGGGATCTTATAAGTGAGACTTTGATAACAGGATTACACTGAAAGTAAAAAAAACAGTCAACATCCAAGTGCTCTTTAAGTTTATATCCACAAAATATGATATAAAGGGTTCACATACTTTTGGCTATGTAGTGTATTTTAATGTGTGCACAGAGGTGCGGAAAAATAAAAAGAAAGTGGCCAAGAAAAGAAAATAGAAACAAATGAAGTATTTTACTTACATTGAGCATAGCTCCAACCTAGTGCCAGAAGATCCCCAAATCTTGTTTCAGTGCCATTTAATTAGGAGTAAACACCAATTTGTTTTAGGGAGCCTTCTATCCAAGCTGACTTCTAAGCAAAATCAAATGTGTTTATTTTTTCATGGGTGAAAAGTAGTCAGCAACGTAGTCCTAGGTATATCTGTTCATCTTTCTGCGTTTATTTTAATCATGCCGGACCCGTGGTCTGATAACCGTGCCGAGCTCCGCATTTACACACTCCAGTTCCTCGCATCTGAAGAGGGGAACGCGAAAGGTCCATTGGCGCTTTGACATTTTCGAGACATTTTTGACATCGACACAGTCCACTACCTTGACCTTTTAGCAAATTAGCCCATAAAATGTTTACTAGCTGACAAATCTCAGTACATAGTTTACCTTTTGCATTCAGCGTGCCCTAATTAAAAAGGTGGCTCCTAAAAATCTCCCAGCGCTGTCACCTTCTCTGTAGTATCTGGCCTAATTGACAGATGAGATGGGGGTTGCCAGACCTAGCTGCTAATCTCTATACAAATAGAATGAATAATGAAGTGAGCTCAATAAAACCACGCAGATTTCAGCCACAGTTTTTAAATACCAATACAGACGCTTTTGAAATCAATTATTATTGTTTGTATTAAGGCTTGTTTTTTATTTTTTTAAAAAGAAAATCTTTTAATCATCTGGCAGAATTCAAAATGGATTTGAACTGCTTAATAAAATATCTCGGACATATCTACATATTGGAACTTCCTGTAATTTGAAATTTAATTTACAGAGCAGTCTGATTAAGAGGATCAAAGGTAATGCCGTGCTTGTGGCAAACATGATTTCCTTCCCTGCTCACACAGCATCTAATACATTTAAAGCACAGGCGAATCAAGGGATTACATTGTGAACCTTTTCACCCCTCCCTAAATCAAATGGCAGTCCACCTAGATTAAGCCACATTTCTTGCTTTAGTAGCCATTTATCGACAAGAAAAGGTTGTAATTTAGACACATGCCTTGCGACTCTCCAGGAGCTATCTGCTGTTTGTTGTTTCTAATGCCCCACTTTTTACCTAGATCATTCCTTCGCGATAAGTCTTCACCATTTTCTCTTTCTCTTTCATCTTCACTACAGTTCATACTAAAAGCATGGATTGCACGTCTGAATTCGAAGAATTCTTCGCCAAGCGGAAACTCCCAGGCAGCGACAGCCATGTCGTCAGCATCGCCGAGTATCTTGAGCGTACAGATACCGCCATCATCTACCCAGAAGCTCCGGAGGACATTGCCCGCCTGGGCACGCCAGAGGGTCCCGGGCATGAGGAAAATGGTAAGGATGCACCGCCCTGCATGCCCGAGTGTTTACCTTCTGAGCGTTGCAGCTGTTGGAGCTGAAATCAGATCCCTTTCCTCGGGGAGAGTAAGGCAAATTGCACCGGCTTTGCCATACATACCTCAGTCATGAGAAAAGCGGAAAAGTTAGACGTGGGAAAGACCACCAGGTGCCAGTTGGAGGCGGTCAGAGTGAACTGATCATTCATTTATGAGGCACAAAAAATAAAATAAAATCATGTCCCAGGGAGTCCAGGAGGCTGTGTGTATTAAATACATTAAATATATGTATTGCCACTTTTAAAAGGACCAATATCGGACATGATGTAGGATGGGTGGGAGGACAGGCCAACAAGACAAACAAACTGCATTACTAGATATATGATTCTATTAATAATCTCTCCATATGTAACAATAATAGAGTTTTCTCTTTATTCGCCATGCTCAGCAAACTGTGTGCATTCAACTGCACACAGGAGTTCACGCATGAGTGTGTCGTGACCAGTGCCAGGCCCGACGATGGCACTCGGCACAGCAGATTGTACAGATACCTCCAATACCAGTCCAGGCACAGTGCCAATTAACTGCCTTCAATTTGCTGACCTTTTGGCCCACTGCCTC
This sequence comes from Microcambeva bendego, assembly GCA_034509265.1. NCBI lineage: Eukaryota > Metazoa > Chordata > Actinopteri > Siluriformes > Trichomycteridae > Microcambeva > Microcambeva bendego. Next base: position 21,334,312 of record JAYDZG010000043.1, read on the forward strand.
TCTCCAAATCTCTCCCGCCCTCATTCACTTGTTCCCTCGTTCCCTCAGACCTGCCACCTGGAACTCCAGATGCCTTCGCCCAACTGTTGACCTGCCCCTACTGTGACCGGGGCTACAAGCGCTTGACTTCTCTGAAGGAGCACATCAAGTACCGCCACGAGAAGAACGAGGAGAACTTCGCCTGCCCCCTGTGCAACTACTCCTTCGCTTACCGCACTCAGCTGGAGAGACATATGGCCACGCACAAGCCCGGGCGAGATCAGGTGAGCGTCACATGTACTCTTCTGTCCTCCCTCCCTCCCTCCCTCTGCATCGCCCTTGCTCTCTTCAGTTCTCGCATGTGCTCGCTCACCCATCCCTTGTTCTTTCACTCCATCTATCTCATCCTCTCTCAATTTGCCTGCCTTTCATTTACTCTCACGCTCGCTCGGTTTCATATAAGGCTTCCCTGCCTTTATACATTATTTCTAATGTGCTGTATTCCCACGGAGAACAGAGATCATTTTGATTGGCGATCATTATTAATTTTTCATGGCATTTTGAAGATGCAGATCTTTTACTGGTAATAGCTTTAATAGAGGCCTAAATGGTTTTTTGATGGCCTGCTGATATCATTCCGTCGTCTTATGTTCACGATCGAATGATTGTTTTAATTTCCAATTTAGAAATTTCATCTGCGTTTTAAATTAGTTCTTATTCATATATTTTTAAAGGTTCTTTAAAAATCAGCATGTCTGCCAATTAAGTATTGCAGCAAAACACGAAATACATAAGCCACACCTATAGACCGAGTATACAAAATAATATGAAGAATTTACAATTATATTCCTCCAACAAGTTCAATCATTTCAATTCAGATATATCTAAAAAAAAAACGGCATATATTTTGGTTATATCCCACATTTTGTAAATTTTATATAATTTATATAATTTAATTATTATAAATTTATATAATAATTACATAATTAAAGATAACAGAAAAAAAATAAAACAACAATAATGATACATATTTTATATAAATAACACAATACAAAAAAAATAATTATTAACAACTATATACAGGATATAAAGTAAACCAGTGCCATTCACTGTCAAATGACAAGTAGAATTTTCTCAGCTCAACTGATTAAATCCATCAGTTGCACGAATGCAGCATGTTTTTTTTTTTTTGTAAAAGATAATGTTCCAGTTCTAGCAGAGTGATTTAATACAATGTGGACTGGCAGATTGCTCACCTGCCATCCTCAGTCTGCTGAAAACGCGAGCAGATGGCCCATTCTACCCATGTAACCCGCTAATCCACAAATTACTTCCTATTTATTGTTTTTTGTTTGTGTACTTCCGTCACACAGAAAGTCTTTCCTGTTAAACGGTCCCTTGGTTCCACTTCATCTTTCGGCGTTATGCTATAATCTGTGTTGAAATCAGGATTTTTTGTCCAAATGCACAAGCTTCATGGCTTGTGTGCAGATTTCTTTGGTTTTCAATTTAAACATTTCGTTTTGCTTATTTTTCCATTTTTTGTTTGTTTTAATCACTAGCAATTTCCATAAGTAATTTGATTGCTGAAGCAAGGCCCAAATCATGTTGATTTTAGAGTCAGCTTATGAAGTGAGAATCCATTCTTATTCAAGAACTTGGTCAGGTTTCCCACCCGAAACAAGTCTAACATGCCACGTGGGACCAAAACAGATCTCCGCTGCCATTCACAATTAGAGCTTAAGGGTGGAACTGCCAAACTCAACCTTCATCCTCATGGGGTCCCCATAAGAGAGGGAGGTTTTTGGGGGTGGTGATATCAGGGGGTAAAGCAGCTGTTGCTGTTTGTTTATGCAACTCAGCAACATAGGAGAGTAGTAGGGACCTTCCCTGGCGCAGGGACGTCCGACTCCCCGCTTGATCTCCGAAGGTTGCTGGTGTTTGAACAATCCTGCCTGTGTCCTGCCTTCACACCATCTGTCTCCTGCTGGAATGCGGGCCCAGTTGTCAGAGCCGATCACGGGAAGCCCTCCTCGCCACCGCTCATGAACCTTTTGTGTTCCCCTAGCCATTTAACATATTTACCTCCCACTCTGAATTAATTGTGCACGCCTGGTGAGCTCCTGCTTCCCCGCACTTACACGCTGTATTGTTGTTATCGCTATTATATTTTGATTTTTTAATGCAAGCCCTGCTTTGAATTGCAAATCAGAGCAGCGTCGATGTTTTATCTTTTTGAACAGCTCGGCCTACGTTTTGTACTCAGATGTTATTAAAGACATGTTTGAACAGTTTAACCGGCCTGGAAATTCAGTCGTAATTATCAAAACGTAACATTTGCCCATGCCCACCTTTTTCGTCTAATTAACTTTATTTTCAGGTAGATTGAGGCGAGGCTTTGTCTATTATGCGGGATCTCGTCCGAGTGATTATCCCAAATTAATTAACGTGGAATAGATTGCCTTCTCCTAATGAGGGAAGAAACTATTTTAAAAAGCGGCCTTTTATTTATTTCTTGCCGCTGCCAGATTCTAAAGCTGCGCTCCGCTGGCACGTGAGTCAGGAAATTAAAAGGTACGCGCTTCTCTATTATCGCGGCCGCGCTCGCACTGGCTCAGTGGAGCCGCAAGAAAAGCGAGATGCGGCGTCGCGAAGCGAGCCATTTGGCGTGTTGAGATACACGCCGATTGTGATTAAGTACTAAACTCTTCCACTGTTTCGTCTGTGTGGGGCTCATGTGAATATCCTCTTTTCTGCAGCACCAACTGCTGAACCAGGGAGCTGGCAACCGCAAGTTCAAATGCACAGAATGTGGCAAGGCCTTCAAATACAAGCACCATCTGAAGGAGCACCTGCGGATCCACAGTGGTGGGTAGCAATGGGCCCATGCGCTCCATTTGAATATTCATCACCTCCTATTAGAATTGTTCTGCACCTCAGAGGATGTATGAAATCATACAATTGTTGATTTTTTTGGTTCATGTTTTCTGCCTTACTCATTAGGGACATGCTTGTATTCCTGCTTGATGCTTTACTTTGTTAATCATCATGTACAGAAAATATTTATTCATTTTTTTGGTACTTTGCCCAGTGTTTATTGTTCTGAAATTTAACTGTTGGAAAAATGCATTATTCCTATACACCAATTCACTGACAGGTGAACTGAACAAGACAAGAATATCTATTCATAACAGCACCTATTAGAGGGTGGTATGTGTTACACAGTGAAAGAAGATTTTATCCAAGTTGACATGTTATAAGAAGGAATATGGGCAAGGGTAGGGGTCAGACCATCTACAAAACTGGGGAGGTTCCCGGTCTGTAGTGGCTGGCCAAGGCTCGAGAGGAATATAGGTTGAACAACAGGTTCTAATAGAAAGGAGTGATAATGCATAATCACAGTTACAGTGCTGCTTTGGTTGCAAAAGGGGGAAATACACAATATTAGGAATTTAGGTGGTTATAATGTTATGTCTGATCAGTGTATAATATAGCATTAATATAATGTAAAATGTTGATGTATTTTTCTTGTTACCTCACAGGGGAAAAACCATACGAATGCCCGAACTGTAAAAAGCGCTTTTCTCACTCTGGGTCTTACAGTTCTCACATTAGTAGCAAGAAGTGCATCGGCTTGATCACAATTAATGGCAGGATGAGAAACAACATGAAGCCTGGCTCCTCTCCGACCTCTGCCTCTTCCTCCCCTACCAACACTGCCATCAGTCAGCTCAGACACAAGCTTGAGAACGGCAAACCTGTCAGCCTCCATGAGCAATCCAACCACCTCAACATCAAATCCGAACCACTAGACATCAGCGAATACAAGCTCATATTGGCCTCGCACGGCTACAGCACACCAGGCTCATTCCTAAACGGTGGTATGCCTGGAGGAAGCCCTTTGGGTGCTCCTAATTCGCAAAGTCCTCTGCAGCACTTAGGTTTAGCCATGGAGAGTCAGATGCTGGGGTACCCATCACTAGCAAACAACCTGAGTGAGGTCCAGAAGGTGCTTCAGATCGTCGACAACACGGTGTGCAGGCAGAAAATTGACTGCAAGCCAGAGGAACTGTCCAAGCTAAAGGCCTACATGAAGGAGCTGGGATCTCAGATCGAGGAGAAGAAGCAAGGATTTGGATCACTTGGCGGCCCTCAGACAGGTCTTCCAGTTATCAGCCACAATGGTGCAAACAAGAGCATCATCGACTACACTCTAGAGAAGGTCAATGAAGCCAAAGCTTGCCTTCAGAGCTTGAACATGGACTCTAAGAGACAACTTAGCAATATCAAGAAGGAGAAGAATCACACGATAGATTTAGGTACGGACGATAGAATGCTTGAGAACAATATTATGTTTACACCATTTTCTTGCCAGTATTGCAAAGAAACCTTCCCAGGTCCCATCCCACTGCATCAGCATGAGAGGTACCTGTGTAAGATGAATGAAGAAATAAAGGCTGTGCTACAGCCCAATGAGAACATCATACCTATTAAGCAGGGAATGTTCACAGAGAAGCACGCCCATCTGCCCTCCTCAATCATCCCGGAAAAAGGCATTACCAGCCCCATTAGCCCGTACAAGGACCACATGTCAGTGCTTAAAGCATATTTTGCCATGAACATGGAGCCAAACTCAGAGGAACTTTTGAAGATCTCCATAGCAGTCGGACTTCCTCAGGAATTTGTCAAGGAGTGGTTTGATCAAAGAAAGGTATATCAATATGCCAATCCTAGAACCCCTCCTTTAGATAGAAGTAGCATGGAGATCGGCCTACCGGCCACCAACCACCTGCCAAGCAGAGACTCTATAAACGCTCGTTCTCCTTTATCCTTGGTTAAACACCTGGACCGAATGACTTCTCCTGCCATCGCCGAGTTTCACAACATGAACAACTGTGACATCCCTCTCAGGCTTTCCAAGACGCCCCAGTTCTCCGGGCCCAAACAGTTCAGCGAAAAGCTGGACCACTCCAGGAGCAACACGCCATCTCCTCTCAACCTCTCCTCTGCATCTTCCAAAAACTCTCACAGTAGCTCTTACACACCCAACAGCTTCACATCCGAGGACCTGCAGGCAGAGCCGCTGGACCTATCGCTACCAAAGCTCATGAAGGAACCCAAACACGTCCTCTCTGTCAAGAGCCGGTCCAAGCCCAGCAGCGTCCCCATAGACCACAACCCCATCACGTCACCCCGGGAACACCTGGAGGAGCCCATTAATCTTGCATATCTGTCCAAGAAAGAGTTCGGCAGCCCCAACGGCAGCCTGGAGAAAAGCACTAGCCCCATGTTTGGCATCAATCCATTTGCTGCCAAGCCTCTCTACACTTCCTTACCTCCTCAAGGCGCATTTCCTCCTGGACCCTTCATGCCTCCGATGCAGGCAAGTCTGCCAGGACTCAGGCCTTATCCCACGCTAGACCAGATGGGCTTCCTGCCACCCATGGCATACACCTATGCAGCGGGTGCAGCCAGCTTTGCCGAAATGCAGCAGAGAAGAAAGTATCAACGCAAGCCAGGATTCCAGGTAAGAAAAATAAAGTCACATCAGGAGTGAAAGTAGAATTGCTTAAGTACCTTCAAAGGTGCATTTGAGGGAAATCTAAATGTACCAAGGTTGTACCTTGTGTCACTCCAATCTTTCCTCTGCTACTCAAAAAGCTTTCAGTCTGTAGCATGCTCCGGCACTTTCCGCCACTAATTAAAAGCTACTCAGACTGCGAGAGAAGAGCTCACCTGCCACCCATATCAGAAACGGAAGAGCACAGTGAGAGATATATGTTGAAGTGGGGAGAGCAGAGACAAACAGCTGTGTAGTGCCCTTTAGCATCACCAGCTCCCAGAGCACAAACCATTAGCATTAGCACACAGTCGCTGTGTTAACATTGACAACCAGTAAGGGTTCATGCTACCACAGCATTTGAGTGAATACGAGCAGGAAGCAACTCTATGCCAGATGCTTCGAGCACTCCTTTTTTTCTCTTCGGTTGCACCCTAGCTCTTGCCACTTTCAATTTTCAGACCTCTTTCAGGTATGAAGACCAGGGCACAAGAGAGCAAGTCAATGAGTTCCTGTAAACCCTTTAAGTCCTGTTCACTTATCAGTGTGTTTTTATTCTTTCGATCTATTTCTGTTTCTCTTCTTTGCATCTCTGAAGAGCGAAAAGCCAAAATGAGTTTGAACACGCGGATTAATAACACACACTTGCCGTGTTCATTACAGCGCACCGCTGAAGGCTGTTCAGCACAGAGAGAACCATTCTGATAAAAAGTATTAATAATGTTTCCTATTCTAAGTTATTAAATTAGATTTAAAAATACAGCTACGGGCATTTAGCTCAAATTGATTGCAAAATGATAGTACCGAGCTTTTAAAAAGCTGGGGTGTGCGGCGTCTGTCGAATCATTGTCAGACCTGAGCAAGTATTCTTAATGAGGGCGAAGGCGCTACGCAATTTTGGTCATTTAGTGCACCTCTTGATTTAATCATTACTGCTTCGAAATTAGAAGAGTGTGATAAGCAATATGCCCCGCCAAGGCTTTCTCTTATTATTCTGACCCTCTAATGCAATAACATTTTCCCCCCATTAATTTAAGTTTAAGCCTATCAGGGTAATCTTCTCTGTAAAAAGAGCAGAGCAGATAAATATAGCATTAACACTCTTTCATGTATAAAATTAAACCAAATTTGAATGCAAATATGTGAAGAAAGGTAATATTAATCGTATTCGGAGAGGGAGAGCTCATTTGTAATATCCGGCCCTTTTATGCAATTCCTGCTCACAAACATTTTAATATTTAATTTTGGAAGATGTGCTGCTCCCTTGCAAATTTGTGCAGTCTAACGAATCCATTAATTTACTGAGAAATATCCAGTTTTATATAAAAAAGAAAAAAAGGAAAAAAATATTTGTTAAATATATATTTTTTAAAATAGGTTTGTTTCTAAACAGAAAATGAATGTCAATTAATGCCTGTGCATACTGACACATTTTCCTAATTTATTCCTTAAACCTGCATGTATACTGACCAGTCATAACAGTATGACCACTGACAGGTGATTATGGCATCATCACGGCACCTGCTAGTGCTGGTGGAAGCCTTTGGTCCTGCAATCCATGTGCAAATTGCTTTGACATGTTCACCCTACCTACCCCCATTGCCCCCCGTGTACACCCTGCTACAAAGCAGAAATGATTCAAGAATGGTCTGAGGTGTTGACATGGCCACCAAATTCCTCAGATCTCAGTCAAATCAAGCATCTGTGGTATGTTTTGGGCGAATAAGTCCGATCCATGGTAGCCCCAGATTGCAACAAGTTGCTGCTAACATCTTGGTGCCAGATACCACAGCACACCTTCAGGGGTCTAGTGCCTCGATTGGTCAGGGCTGTTTTGGCAGCAAATTGATCCCAAGCCCCCCCCCGAGCTGCTTCCCTACTGAACTCTGTCCCATGATAACATCAGTTTATCGTGGTCCTTAACATAACATAACATGATATTAGCATGATATACCACACAAAATAGATGAATATCAGCATAGCATGCAAGCATGGGTTAAATAGTATTTTACTAAGTCAAGCTATCTATGTGGGATGGAAGTAAAAAAAAAAAAAATTGAACGCATTTTCTTCCTTTATTTAGGGGGAGTTACTCGACGGCACGCCAGACTATCTCTCCGGCCTGGATGACATGACAGACTCAGACGCCTGTCTGTCCCGGAAGAAGATTAAGAAGACAGAAAGTGGTATGTACGCGTGTGACCTTTGCGACAAAACATTCCAGAAGAGCAGTTCCCTCCTAAGACACAAATATGAGCACACAGGTACATACTGTTCCAGACAATTATTTTACCCCAATGCTTTCATTTCTGTTTGTCTAATTAAACCCCTATTTTTTTGGTTGGATTTTTCCCCCTTGCTTATTTATTTATTTTTTCTTCTATTCACTTTTAGTTGGATGTGAATGGAAAACTAATGCGTTTTTCCTCTATGAACAGGCTGAGAACATTTCTAGCTCTATCATACACATGAGAAAGCATAGGATGAGGCAGGGATGAAAAAAGAAATTAATAATGCAGGGGATCGAAATGCAAATAAAAAATAATAATTCTGGTCAATGCAGAGTCATTGAGGTAGTGAGTAGAGTAGCCAAAAAATAAAATAAAAATTAAGGTAAGTATATAATCAGATTGATACTGGTTTCCTCTTGCCTTCCCAAACTTGCAGAAACAGATGGCCTGCCTTAAATTTGGTGTTTCCGGTAAACAGAACCAGGCTGTATTTCAGATTTGGACCCAACATGGTGGTAACTGTTAAAGAATATTGATGAATGAAATGAAAACAATAATGTTAAATTTCCTCTACAAACAACATTGTTGCCATGATTTCATATAAAATTAATATAGTTTTATGTAATTTCTTGATTGTAAATGATCCTTAAACTCACATTTAATTTTGTTTTGGGATTAGCATTACATGTGATACCCAATTGCTACTACACTACTCATTACATTATGTCAAAACCTTCTGATTGTTGGACCATATATATGCATATGCACACATATAACTTACAACATGTAAAAAAGCATGGACTATTCCGACATGGAAATCCCAAAGCGATGCCCATTTGGGATATTCCACTAGCACACCAGCACAGAGATTCCAAACTTCTCAGTTTGAAATGCGTCTTCACCACCGGTACAGTACACCTACCTCGCCTGCAGTCAGGATTCCCCTAGGAGAATAAGACTAGGCAAAATTGGGAGAAAATGCATCAGTAAATAAATACATGAACAAATAAATCACACAACACAAAAACAATGCTAAAAGGTTAAGAAAACAAAGTAATTCATTTGTTGTTTATGTGATGATATAATTAA
>JAYDZG010000043.1:21343681-21358285 GCA_034509265.1 Microcambeva bendego
TAATTAATATAACATTTTGACCCACTTCTGATCTGGTATTAAAAAAATCCTTCCTTGGCATGTCACCCATGCTCATAAAAACACCATGTACCCCTAGTCCCTCACACTTCCAAGCTCATGCCTGCATCTGCACAGTCTCTTTAATTGGAACACATTATACACAAATTATGTATAAGAATCAAAGATCAAACAGAAAAATGCACCCTTTTCATTAATGCGGCTATTCTTACACTGGGTTGCATCACGCCATACTGGAAGGCTGCTTTAGATGGGATGGTGAGCAATCTATCGGCAAGCACACAATCTTTTTCTGTTTTACTTTCTTTCCCTGTGAGCAAGAGTGATGGGACATGGCATGGTGGCAAGCTGCATTCCTGTGCTATTTCTGGTCTGCGGTTGGCCAGATGTGTTCTTTCAAGAGTGCCACTTGTTAAGCACTGGCATGGGTGAACTAAAAATGCCAAAGGGGTGGGTGTGATCAATTATATATTTTAGAACAGACCTATAAAGGCAGCTTTAATTCAACACCCACAAGATATGTACCCACTGTATCCAAACTCTCATTTACCTTCAGTGATACTTTGAGTTGCTTTTTATACCAATCAGGCATATCATTATGACCACCTTCCTAATACTGTGTTGGACCCCTTTTGCTGCCCAATACACAACAAACTGTGACATATTGTGTATTCTGACACCTTTCTATCAGATCCAGAATCAACTTCTTCAGCAATTTGAGCTTCCCACGTGCATCATTACCACGGTTCCTTTCTTGGCCCACTTTTGATTGATACTGACCACTGCAGATTGGAAACACCTCATAAGAACTGCAGTTTTGGGGATTCTCTGACCCAGTTGTCTAGCCATCTGCGTTACTCACTTTTTACTGTCAGTAGTAAAAATGCTTTGTCTGGTCTGTGTATATTTAAATAATAATAATAATGAATTTATTATAAAAAAAAACACACCCCAATAACAGCCTGGTAACCCATGAATTGCGTACGACAGCACTGGCATTCTGACTTTCTATCACACTAAAGTCGATGGTAATGGTACTATGAATCTGTTGTGGGTGACACGGTGGCTAAGGGGGTAGCACTGCCACCTCACAGCAAGAAGGTCCTGGCTTCGATTCCCATGTGGGGCAATGCAGGTACTTTTTGTGTGGGCCATGTTCTCCCCATGTTTGCATGGGTAAACTCTGGGCTGAGGTGAATTTGAGATACAAAATTGTGTTCAATATAACCTGTGTACTGATTAAACTTGTGTAATGAGTAATCAGTCCAAGTCATGATTGTACCCAAAGTGTAAAGCATGACATTAAAATAATGCCCAAATAAACAAACTAAATTATCTGCTTTAAAATATTATACAGTTATTACTTTCACCCTGCACTTAAAATTCAGCAACTTAAATTGAAGCCTGGCGATTTAAAAACACACAACCTACATGCCAACAGATCCAAAATGTTTTATTGATGGGTACTGCTCTTAAAAAAGTGGTTAAACGAAGATGCTTAGGTTTTTTCCTTGTTGTTACCCCACCTCAACATTGGTTCCCTTTTAAAAGCAGTTCTGCCTCTTAGTCATTCTAGCTTGTATGTATAGTATAGTATTGCAAATGAGTGCACAATCAAATCTGTTGTTTCAAACTACAGTAATGAAAGTGATACATTATATGGGGTTTGGGACACAGCAAAGCATCTTATTGGTAAAAAGCACAATGGGTTTCAAACATATCTAGAGTAGAACAACCATGGCTATCAAAGTCGGAAAAGGTACAAATCAGCATCACTCTGTGCGGTACGACATCACAGTATGAGCCCGCAGTTCAATTTCAGCTTTTTATTTGTTTGTTCCTTTCGCAGCGACTTGCTGTGTTTGTTTGCTTTGTGCTAGTTTATTTCTGTTACATTCCTGGCAGCTCCTGCCGTACCTAAAGTGTGTATTTCCACTCTTTCATGCTTCACCTCTAGGAGGGAATTTTAGGAACTAAACGCACAAACCAAAAGTGTGTATGTGTGCAGATTGAGTCGAGAAACATGCAAGCACTTCATAACATTAAAAAAATAAATATTATAGTTGTTTTTGCATCGGCCTTTGAATACATTTTTCCATTAAAATCAGCTTCAGTTTTTGTATTACAGCCTTGCGCTGGATGGCTCGAACTTACAGAAGTCCGTTCTCGTTTTGTGTGTGTGCAGGTAAACGGCCGCACCAGTGTCAGATCTGCAAGAAGGCGTTCAAGCACAAGCACCATCTGATCGAGCACTCGCGTCTGCATTCGGGTGAAAAACCTTACCAGTGCGACAAATGCGGGAAGCGCTTCTCCCACTCTGGCTCGTACTCGCAGCACATGAACCACCGCTACTCGTACTGCAAGCGGGAGGCGGAGGAGCGCGAGGCGGCCGAGAGAGAGGCACGCAAGGGCACCCTGGAACCCAGCGAGCTTCTCATGAACAGGGCGTTCCTTCAAGGTCTGACATCCCCCGGCTACCCCGATCACCAGGAACGGGATCCAATCCTGCGCGACGGGATCAACGGTGTTGCCAAAGAGCCGGACATGGCCTACACCAAGCTGGGTCATACAAGGGACGATTTCGAGGAAGAGGAAGAAGAAGAGAGCGAGAACAAGAGCGTGGATACGGACCTAGATATGCCGCAAGGCGAGGAGAACGGCGAGCACTCGATGGATGAGAGTTCGCTAGACGGCAAAACCAAATCGGACCACGAGGACAACGTGGAAGACGGCGTCTAACTAGACTACTGTGTTCTTCGAGCTTATTCTATTTTATTTTATTTTACCGGAACAGAAGGACACACACGCTTCTCAGACTGATTTAAATTGAAAAAGAGAACGGACTTCAGGGATGGGAAGAGGAACGGTGCATTATGCAAAAAAAGAAAAAAGAAAGAAAGAAATTGTACAGTATTAAGGCCTAAAAACAATGTGTGGTGCTACCATTCTAAAAAAAGCTGTGTTCATAGTATTTATAGCACAAAACTATTAACTTGTACAAAAGAAATTGCACTCTGCTTATAATCACTACAAAAATATTGCCTATGTATATTTCTACAGTGTTGAAGAAAGAAAGGAAAAAAAAAATCACGGTAGATTTTCTGCCGGTTGTCAGTATTAGTAATTCTCTCACCTTCACTGTGCCCTCCGTTGATTCTCATCTTATTGTTTACCGAACCAGCCACATGTTTTTAGGCCTCTATTTTTTTTTTCTTTCCGAATATGAAGAAACTTAAATGATATTGAAGACGTTTTGAAGTCTTACACAGACTGTATAGAGGAAGTGTCTCGAGACGAATGAAGGAAGAATGGACTAATGAAGGAGAAAGCCTTTGAAAGGTTGTTTTCTTTTGTATTAAAGAAGATTAAAGAAAAACAAAGCCTTATATGCAAACCTTTTAATCTGTGTGTTTCTACAAGTGCCATCCATGTACAGTGTTAACGGAGGACCTGGTCTGGCTCTCTCTCTCGCCAGCATCAGCGTCTCCTCCTCAGTATTAAATCTCGGCACTCTGTTCTTTAGTTTACATCACATTTTGTGCAATTCTGTTTTTTTTAACAGTATTATGCCAAACTGTTTCACTCCAACAACAAAAAACACCTTTTCTTTTATGATGTAGGTTTAATAACATTTTATTTATGTGGCCCGTTTTGTATTTCCTAATTTAATTTATTTCATACTGTAGTGTACAGTATTATAGTTCTTCAATAAATAGATCTATTTTAGTAAAATTGAACATTGGGCAAGATTTTACGCAAACAGAGCATTTATTGTGTTTGAGACATTAGTTGTGAAATGAGAATTCAGCTTGATTTTTTTTTTCCTTTTATGTTTTTCCAGTTGATTCCGAATTTGGGAACTTTTGATACGATATTGTGAAACACTGTATTTTCGACTGCGAGAAAAAAAGAAAAAAAATTCCACTTTCTTCATCCTGTTTTCTTTTTGTAAGCTAAAAAATGAAGAGGGACTGTTAAATAAATACAATGTATTATACCATGAGAGTAAAAAAATCTTTCCTGAAATGTCTTTGTAAAAGTATTATTGAATTTTTAATTTGTAATTCCTCTTGGAAATGACCATGCTCGAATAAAAGTAGCCAAATGAAAAGTGTGTGTGTGACATGTTTAATTTTAACAGCACTGGAATTCCAATTTTCTTTATTATTATTATTATTATTGTTGTTGTTATTATTATTATTATTATTAATAATAATAATAATAATAATAATAATAATAATAATAAAACCAACAAGAATAACAATAATTAAATTTTTGGCATTTAGCTGACACCTTTGAGGGCTAAGATTGAGGACCTTTCGATTTCTAGTCCAGTATCTTAACTGCTAGGCTACTACTGCTACTACTACTATTAGTAGTTGTACTAATATCATAAATAATGATATAATCAACAACAACTATTCTTATTAATATTATAGTATGTTACTTGAATTGATGGTTTGTGGTAGTGCTGAAAAACAAATGTATGTATCTGTATTAATGCAGCAGTTCCACAGACCACATTTCTTTCAGACTACATCCATTCATTGTCTGTTTTCACCATGACTTGATTCTTTTCAATGTTGCAGTGGGTCCAATTAAATATGTGAAAGGTAGGAGTGAGGATAAGGATTTGTTGAAGCAATAAGGGTGATTAAGTCAAATTAAAAAGGTACTCAAAAGTCTTCACAACTTAAAGAAGCCCTAAACTAATAAACTTATCTTAAGGTATAGACTGCCTCATCCTGAACTGTGCCTGATAGAGTAAATGACTTCATGTTGTTGCACATCTTAAGATGTGTTTATAGGTACAATGGCCAAAAATAAAAGCTGAAACACTAAATCAATCCTCAGTGCCTGAACGTGTGAAGGTATGGTGAAAAAGAAAGACATTCTTTGCTTTGAATGTGTTGCAGGCCTGAATTGCAGAAATGAATGTTTATTAATAAATACAATGAAGTTGATCAAGCAAAACATGAAAGGTAATAAAAGTCAAATTAAATGTGTATTTTTATTATTTACACTTTTCAAGCTGTCCCAACTTTATCTCATTTGGAGTTGTACTTCACAAACTTCAACTAAGCTTAAGTTAAAGTGCTGCTCAGCTACAGCAATGCTATTATACCTCCACCATGACGCCACTATCGAAGCCTGCTGTGGGATTGGACAAAACCAACTACAGGTAACTCAGCATTTCCCAAGTTCACCCTTATCACAAATACAATGGTCTTTAATATTCAAAGACAATACATCATTACAATAAAACATAATTTAATATTAATTACATGAAGATAATATCCCTAAGAACACCATACAAAGGAAAAACCCCCATTCATTAATAATTCCCAAAGTGGTGCAGTCCAAGCACTTCAAATACCATCAGCCATTGCTACTCAGGTCCTTTGATCCCCTGCACAGCTGCCTGCATACCTGGTGTAAACCTGTAAGTACAATTACTTCAACAAAATGGTTAAAAAAAAAAGAGTTAACCAAACATAAACCATTCTTAATTTCTCTTATTAACACTATCCACACTTTGAATTAGATGTAATTAGATTGTTGCAGTATGCATTGTCTTCCAAGGTAATGATTGTTTTGTTGAGGCTTTCTTGGGTTTCTTCTCGAGTTTTACATGTTTATACAATTAAATGGACCAGTTACAGTAGGATAATTTCAGGCAGGTTACCAGTTTATCTCAAACATGGGATATTTTAGCTTCTTTAATTTACCTAACTACATGTCTTTGGATTGTACTCTATACAGAAAGTAATCAGGCCTTTTTACCTGGACCCAGGCCCTTTTTGCTAACCATCACCAAGCTATCCATATATTTAAGTTTGAGGTCATGTGAGCAGTATACAAACTTGTTCCATACAGTACATTTGCATTCACAAAAATGCACAGTTACAATCACTAACACCAGTGAAATTTGAATTAAAAAAACAAGTTAATTTATTAACTCTTAAAATAAGCCACACACACCAAAAATAAAAACACAGGATTTTGTTTGAGAAACCAGAAATTGGAAAAACCTTTTTTTAAATCATGTGTGCTGTTTCCAGGCCACAGTGTCAGTTTTTCTCAAGCCAGGCCTCCATTTATGTTTTTTATTAAAACACGGAGAGCTCCAGCTTTCATCCGTTTGTAGAAGTGCCAGGCAGAGTGACATCATGCCACCATTGTTTTTTAGGAGCGCTCTGGAATTTCCATTTGTGCCTTTTGGCTTTTATAGTGCTCCCAGACAATGCGGCATTAAATTTATGTGAAGTGTGAGACTCGGCCCGGTGTACCGGGTTCACACTCGTTGTGGTAGGAGGACTGTGGCCTGTACTTTGGTTAGGGTCAGTCATTTCCGCCAGGGTTCAGCTATTTTAGCCACACATTTTGTCAACACCTTTATATGTACTTTGTTCCAGTAGTTTTTAAGATATCTGCACTTTACTTGAATATTGCTGTCACTTAACTTTTACTCACAACATTTTTTTAAAAAATGGGCATGTTTAACTAAATTTTTATTCATTATTCAAGCAGGTCTGGTTTCTTTCTGTGTGGGTTTACTCTGGGTGTGCCGGTTTCATTCCACAGGCCAAAAACATGCAGTCAGGTGAATTGGAGATATGAAAAAGTCAATGACCGTGTTTGTGTCCTAATGAATCTCATGATGAAATCCTAATAAACCATCAAAACTAAAAGCATTTCATCTGTCTTTAGCAGATGCTTAGTGAATGCAAGTGTATTAAAGTGTAAAAACTGTTAAACTGTAAATCCCAAGCTGTTTTTGTATGATGGGGCTTGTTTTTGTGAACAGATTTCATTTCTAAAATTACTTAAACTTTTATTTATTTATTTATTTTTTATTTGGAGTAGATTTACATTGATGTATTTTTATACTTCTACTTATTTCTTTATTTGTTAAGTGACACTCAAGGACACTTGACTTTAATTGAATAATTATTATACTGAAATACTATTACTTTAACTGAAGTAACACATTTGTGTACTTCGGTCACCTCTGTAATTGTCATATATTGAATGTAATCGCAAACCCTTCCCAGATGAGTGGTTGCTGTTATAGCTGTTAATGGGAAAAGTTCTATAAACTAATTCTGATAGTTCTGAATGTAATGCTTGGATGGTTGAAGTTTAGCTGTGTTGTCTGTGGGAGAGACCACTTTGGAACTTGGTGGTATGTTTGGAATTGTTCCTCTCTGATGATTCATGGCTTGCTGCTCACTAAGATTTGCACTTTTTTTGGACACAAAATCTCTCACACACTCACACAGAGTAAAGACTGAGCTAATGTTACCATTGGCTCTGTGCTTTCACTCTGACATGTAGAACGGGATACATAGCCTCCTTAAATCTTCCCATGTAAAAACAACCATCAATCTGAATTGCTTTCCAGACCACAATCACATCACAACCACACAGAGCCGATGAAACCTTTACCTACTGAAAACACATCCAGCCATGTGCCAAATACGGCTTTTCTTTTGGCCCACAGAGTCTATCAGAATACATTCATTATGTCAGTGGCCAACAATTCGCATGCACCGCTACACTACTGTAAACTAGCCCTAGCCTAAAATACTGGATTCACAGCAGGGATATGACCATATTCTGGACACAAATGTCCTCATCCACTTGGACCAAGAGGCAATTTTAATTGTTTAGCCATTTTAAAAATACACTGACATCCAGAGTTTCCACTGTGTGGAAGATAATGTGATATGAAAGCTGTTGTACATCTCTGGCTCCATGCTCAACCAGAAACTTGCTGAGAGGCATTACATTGATGAGATGCTGAGTAAAAAGTTTTTTTTTCCTTTAACTTTTTGAAGATCCCTCATATTTAGCAAACTGGCATGGTTGCATTTTCCCCCCTAATGCCCTACATGATGGCATGTCCCAGTTCAGCGGTGTCAGGCACTCAGCTCTGAGTATATTGACCTTGTTAAATAATTTACACAGTCCATATGCTGGTTCTGGAATTGTGCAGTCTGGGAAAGTAGTGTGTGCGCAGGAAAAAAAAAACCCTCAGACCTGGCAATTTCAGAGCCAGTTCAATGTCAGGAGTGGCAGTTAGAGGGATGACCAGTAGGGATCACACTGTCAGAAGAGGGGCCAGCTGTTGCTCTGGATGGAAGAGAGAGGGTCTCGGAGCAGGTGGTCAGTCGCTGTGCCAGCCAAAAAAAAAAAACATAATACAAAGAACCACAACCAGCTCTACATGCCCAGCGGTACAACCTGCAGAGGAGTCGTGTCCGAGTCTGCATGTCTCTCAATAACTGTTTTTTTGCGTAGAGTAGTACTGTCCATCAGCTTTAAAATACTTTATCAAGGTCAGAGAAAGTTGTACACATCATTTAGCTTCCATAATTTACCTCACCAATTTAAACATAAATCATTAAATAAATAAAATGCAAAGAACTAACTGAACACATGTACATATGAATGTATTTTTAAAAGATCAATGTGCCGGGTCAGCCATTGTACAGCATCTCTGGTGCAGATAAGGGCCTTGCTCAAGGGCCCAACAGTGGAATTATAGCAGAGCTCTAAATAAAATGTACACCATTAACAATACAAGGCAGTTGTAGCCTTGCAGTTATGGTATAAAAGTTTAAATTTGTACTTTAGTGCCCTATCACTGCAAGGTCTTCACTTGTGGGCCATTGCGCAAGGCCCACAATCCTCAGTTTCAAGTATCAGAAAAAAATCTGATACTTGATCTTGATGTATTGTTCTCAGTTTTAAGTCTATATATATTTTTATATAAAACATCCACAAATTAATTAACCTGAAACCTAATTTTATTCATCAAACCCATCCGCTGTGCTCATGCTTTAAAAAAAAATTGAAATAAAATTATCTGCAAGTAAGTGTTCTTAGGGCTACATGTACTGACCCCTTTTGTCACCTGAATGTGACTTAAAATTACCCAGTGACTTAAATTTTCCTTAACCCTGAATTCCTTGCATTTCTAACCTGACCAAGGGCCTTGCTCAAGTGTCCAACAGTGGCTCAGAGTGCTTTTTCAATTGGAAATATGTAGCATGCTAGACATCTGGATATCAGTCGTTTGTATGGCATAATGTACGGTGTCAAACTACAGCCAATGACACATGATTAGGGGAAACTCAGGGGAGGAGTTATTGAAACCTGGGACAGGGATTTATAGTATATAGTTTTTCTGATCTTATTTTCTGTAATCAGTGTAGCCAAGACTTGTAAAATCCTAATAAAACATAGTGCAAGATATCTGACTGTTCAGCGACCTGAACATCTTGAACCTGGCATTCGACCCCACCCATGTATAGATTTGCTAGTTCAAACTAGTTCAAACTAGTTCAATATACTATAATCCTCTGAAATGGGAAATAAAAAACGATCAGTTGCTCTTAGCAAATAAATAAGTTAACTCACCTGCTGTGTTTAATTTGATCCTGTTAAATCCAATTTGAGCTAAATCTGATATTGGCTTCCCAGTCCATCCTTCACTCATTAGCCTAATGTATCCAGGTGAGCTCTGCAAGAGCACACGGTCACTGAACACTTTCTATTCATTCACTTCTGTAGTTTATAGAGCACAATATGTACCATCACTTGCTAACTTGTTGTCCTGTAAAATGGGTGCATTGCTCCATCCAACCCTCGACAGCCATTAGCAGAACCATTATTTGTCTTTAAACTCTGCACATATGCTTCTGTGTCTGCCATTAATGGTCCATACACAGCATTTGCAGACCACACCCACAAAGTCCGGTCATTCCTCCCTGCTAGCACTGCCAGTTGGATGGTACCCAACCAACCATTAGCCAAACTGAGTTTCAAAATGAGTTAATAATCTAGCAGAATATACTGCTGTGCCACCGGCACCCTACCATTGTTTTAAATATTATTGTAATACAATTGTAAAATATTTGTATTCCCTACTTAAATATATTCCCAGGTTTACTTGTTTACTGGAAATTTTAGTCATGTTTTACACTTTGGTTACATTTATGGCAGGAAAAGGTTATTCATTACTCAAGGTTCTAGAAAGTTAAGTGTGCTAGAGAAATATCCTTCTGTGCAACCTTTAACAACAATTTATTTGTTTTAGTCTGTGCTGCATTTTGTGCCAGTAAATAAGGTCACACTCACCTTGCCCATTTACCTATGAGTACACCCAGACGTAAATGTAAATTAAATCAGAATTTTTTGCATGCCATGTACAGAAGATGGGTAATTATATGTTTTGCCAGGATAGTTTATGAAGCCTTTGATATGCACAAACAAAAATGTAAATGTACCATGTGCATGCGTGTGTGTGCACATGCACGTCCAAAGGCTGATTAGAATGCCCGATCATGACTATGACTGTAGGGCCCCAGCTGGGGAGCAGGAACATCAGTCATTATGCATTTCCAGGGGAGTGTAATTGTGATTGTGCAGCAGCGTGTCAGTGGAGGTATAATCATATCTGCTTACATTAGTGGTCAGTTATCCTGACACACATCCCGTCGTGCTACTGGGATGCTTGGGTCTCATTACCTCGTCTAGCATAGATGTACTGACACTCCAAACATTCCTATGATTCTTTACTCCTACTATAACCCGCACTCCCAAACACAAGTTCAAGTTCAGAACGATGCCAGCATATTTAAATATATCAGTACCAGGCAAGGAGCGGCATCATAGAATTTGAAATGCCAGAGTTACTTCATGGGCTCGACAGTTGTTTCATGCAACAGATGGGCTAATCATACTGAGGTTTGGTCATTTTAAAAACAAAAGAAGGAATATACAAGGAGTAGTCCAAACATGGGTTTGGATAAGGCACAAATGAATAAAACGATGCAGCACTGACTGCTTAAGTAGACTGAGATCAAGATTCACATGTATGCATGTACACTGATATAATAAATAATTAATTTCTTAATAGATGGTTTATTAACTCAATTGATTTGGATTTATTATACAATTAGATTTACGTATGCAGCACATTGGAATATAGAATAACTGATTGCAAGGGGTCGGTGCCAGTTCATTTGCACTGTAACACTATGTAAGCCACAGAGAGAGAGAGATTAAGTCTAGTCTGTTTCTCAGCTTTTAATGGACTTAACACTGTTGTCTTGTATTCCGAGAACAGATAATTACAGAAGCAGCGGAATTGTGGCATTGTGCAGAAGTCAAACCTTTCCCAAGGACAAAAACGTATCTTTTTTTTTTTTTACCCCCACTCCTTTTATATGTAATTTTTTTAAGGCAAGCATTTACATGTAGCCTTTAGGGATTAGGCCTAATGACAGAACTTAATTATATTAAGTGTAATTTTAAAAAAAAACAGTTCATGAACTGCAAATTATACTTAAGATCAGTCCTTAATGCTCTTAACAGTAATTACAGGTCTTAATAGTGTTTTAGAAATGAAGCTGTACAATAAACAGACATTTAAGAAATGGTTCATGCACAATGTCTATATGTGTATGGAAATTAAGCAAGAATAGTGTTGTCTAGTCCATTGGGTCTTTTTGGGGTCAACATGAATGTTTGATCAGCTTAGTGATCATTTCAATGGGATATTTTTGAGAATTTCCACTAGCACACCAGTGCAGAGAAGCTGAATACCCTTTTTGAAACTGTCAGCTCTATCCATTAAAACTCATGTCGGATGACGATCCTGACAATGTTCATTCTGCCCCCAGTTAACAAACCACACCCACAAGGGCTGCAGTTTTGGAGATTCTCTGACCCAGTCATCTAGCCATCACAATTTGGCTCTCTTCAAACTCGCTTTGAACATCGACGGGTGGTCGTTATGTCTGGTCAGTGTACAATAATGTATCATCTAACCAGTAATATATGTGGAAAAAGATTATTGATAAAGATCTAAAGGTAGTACAAGAAACTGGATAGATGAACAAGTATTAAGAACTGTGGTTACACAGGTAAAACATTTCTAGAGAAATGTTTGCATATAATTTTCTTATACATTTATATATCCTGAACAAGATTATCTTTCTAAAAAGACATGTTGTAATGGAACCAGCCTGAAACGGTGTGTATTTGTGTCCAGCCCCAGGCAGATAATAACACCCCATACCAGAATCACATTAGCAACCTCATTAAGTTTTCAAACGGCAGATAATGTCTTAAAGTCCTACGTTCTGCAAGCGAATCTTCACGGATAACACCTTCTTTCCCAGAATGCACTGTTACATAAGCCTAGCATACTATAAATGTTTTATGCTTAAGTATGTAGGTCTTTGACCTAATATTGCATAC
This sequence comes from Microcambeva bendego, assembly GCA_034509265.1. Taxonomy (NCBI): domain Eukaryota; kingdom Metazoa; phylum Chordata; class Actinopteri; order Siluriformes; family Trichomycteridae; genus Microcambeva; species Microcambeva bendego. The sequence goes on from JAYDZG010000043.1 coordinate 21,355,973, forward strand.
AGTGTATAAATAGAACTTCCATAAAGGTCTCTGAGACTAATTTGTGTGATCACATATTCAAGTACCAGTTAGCCTGCTGACGTTTATTTGGCCATAATTAGAACTATATCTTTATCCTTTTTTACGTTCAGTACTAAGAGTTAATTCGGCAAAGAAGAACCATATGTTTAAAAGAGGAGAACAAGAGGTTTATTTCCCATTGTTTAATTTGTTGCTTTGAATTGCTTTGAACCTTTCTTTAATCTGGGAAAATTCTACTTTCCTTAGCCCTCTAATACCTTCATCAAAGGGTCGGCACCGAGGCACGTTCATTCACAAGCACCCCAATTTTTCAAAGCACAGTAAAATAGCATTGTGAAAGTGTGAAATGGTCTCTGTGCAAAAAGGTTTAGCGGTTCAATTACTAACTTATTCGCTAGTATAATTATATGCATACTTAATGCGGTAGCAATTTTTAAAGGAGAGTCAGTTAAGGAATTTTACCCAGTAATTGCTCGGTCAAGTTCTTTATGAGACCTGGGAACACTGTCATTGCAGTACTCATTTTCTCTCTTTTTAATATTGGTCCTTCATTTTCTACCACTAATCCGGATGCTGAAAAGGCTGCCAGAGAGATTCTACACTCACTGGCTATTATGAAGTGCTTACTTTAAAACTAGTGATGCTACCTCACAAAAGGCATCAGATTTGTTTTTCTTAAAACCAGGTACTCAAGGTTTTCCATTATTCATTTCTTAAATAAAAGCTATAATACAGCATATTATAACACAGGTGGGGGAAAAAGTGTGGGCCAATGTCTTGCCTTGTTTCTATCAAGATCAGCATTAACTGGTAGATCTGTTGGATCAGACCACACGGGACAGCCTGTGCTCCCCACCTTCATCAGTAAGCCTTGGCTGTCCATGACCCTGTTGCCAGTTTACCACTGTGGAGCTTAACAGTATTAATGGAATACTGGCTCATGGTCAGTTGTTCACATACTTTTGGCTATATGCGGTAGTGTTACTGGTGATTAAATGTATATGATTATTTAAACCCCTAGTTAGATTCTAATAGTATTTCCATCCTTTATTTTATTTATTTATTTTTGACAGACTGCAGATATAAGCCGGCGAACGCTCGTGATCATCCGCAGACCTCCTGCTGGGACGGACTTCAAATGTTGCATATTTATCTGCTCTTTCTCAGCATCTCCTGCTTTGCTTTTTATGTTTAGCAAGGTAGGATGCCTTAGATCTGGTGTATGTCAAATACTTCCGTTTCTGCATTTAGTAATCTTTCATCACAGTTTGTTTGTGTAAACTGGTGATTTTGCATCAATGTAGCATTTATGTATTTTTTCACTTTCTGACATACTTTCTCACTTATCCTGGTTTGTCCAAATTGGTATGCACCGAATACGAGTAAGCTCGATGAAGATTAAAGCTTCATGGTGAAGAGAATTTTTTTTGCATACCTATTCATAATGTACCTATTCCTATTGAGTCACAGACCACCCTCTGTTCTCTTCTCCTTAATCAGCCCTAAAACTGCTCAGTAAAAATTCTGACCTAGTGTGGGTGTTTTTCATTTATTTTTATTTTTTTGGACTTCATTAAAATCGTTCATCAAGTTTGGAGCATGCAAGACCTTTAGCACCAGAGATCTAGTCCGGCTATCATCACCTACACCGCACCGAAATGAGTTGTGAACCGTTTAATGGTTTCAGTGCAAGACTCAAATGACTGAAGATCCATGGTGATTATAGTAGATGCTTTAAATATTTATGCTATTGAGCTAATTATATATTATATATTTTATTTAAAATTTTGATTGGAAACTTTGAAGGCGGGATTAGGAATTGGTCGGGTCAGAGAGCTTTTAATCTATATTTAGCACCATCTAATTTCCATCTTTTGTAACAGTTCAAAGCAGGGGAGGATGGTTTTGTGATCACGCAAAAGCAGCGAACATCACCTAAGATGTTTTACTGATACCATTAAAATGGTACAATGCTGGGAAAAATGCATTGGAAAAAGGAAGGGGACTGTACTGTAGAAAAGTGTTATCGTCTGTTTTTGAAATTCTTAAACGCTTTGTATCTTTGGATTACCAAGAAAAATTGGCTAAATTATTAAGTAACCAGTGTAGTTATTTGACATACTATACCTAAGCTTGTCAAGTCATTGAAAGTTTCTCCAAGACCCTTATGACCACAGTTAAATGATAAAATTGATGTACAACTTGTTGTACAAGTACAATGAGATTCAATGTTTGTGTCTAACATGGATGTAACCAAAAGTGTAAAACATGACTAAAACGCTTTCCATAAGT
>JAYDZG010000043.1:21396991-21413104 GCA_034509265.1 Microcambeva bendego
CAAGACGAACCCCTGTGATTGTCAGACATGAATGGAAACACCTTTGATCATGGACACTTTGCAAGCGAGGAAGTCAAAGGAATCTTTTCCTCCTGCCAGAGGCACTTCGGAGAGAAGACAAGCCGAACCCCCACGTGAATGAAAATAACGGAGAGATCTGACTGTAGGCTGAAAGAAAACAGCCCTTATTTCCCAAACCCTCAGCAGATCAGATTGGGTCTCCGAGGAAACCCTGCAAAGGCTGTTACCTTCATGTAGGTCTGACATCAAGCACAAGCTTTGCATTAAACCATGCAGGCAGCTCGGGAATTACGTGCCCGTGACTGTGGCATGTCCTGTTCTGAAGCAGATTCCCTCAGTATGGTTGGCACAAAGGTAGAGTAAGGTACTGTAATGAATACAGTATTCGTTTTGACGTGAATAATTAATCCAAAAAGACAGAGAAGCACCTCTGGGCTTAGTTTGGTGGAAAACACAAAGTAGTAGCAGATAACAAGACATTTTTCTTGCAACTTTTTTTGTTTTTAGGTATTTTTAACCAAAATACTACTACTACTAATAATAATAATAATCTTTTTCTAAGACATTTGTCCTAATTAGAGTCAGGCGTGATGCTGTTTCAGGTGTTCTTTTGTTCCATTCTGCAAACACAAACTAATGTCAGATATTCCATTCAAAGCTTTATATTAGCTACATTAGAGTGTTTGGGAATAATGTGACTGTAAATGTTTCATGTGTTGTTCTGAAGTCATTCACTCAGTATGGCAGACACAAAGGTACAGCGAGGTACTCTTGTCAAAGTGATTTTTTTTACATGAATCATTTATGTAAACGACAAGAAAGCACCTCTGGGTTTCGGATATGGTGTCAAACGCAGAGGTGTCTCGTAACAAGAAGCTATGAAGAAAGAAGGGAAGAAAAGTTGCTGCTTCCAGACTAACATAGAAATACACTCCTCATCAAAATCTTAACACAAGTTAAAAAATAGTAAGACTTTGCATTTTGCACTATAGGATCTTAAGAATGTTCTAAGTAGAGCTTAACAATGCTTATAAAAGAAATGGGAGTGAGAGTGAATATTTTGAGCAGCCAATTATTGACAACTGCATTTATACTCCAACACGTTTTTTTTCAGATAATCTAAAGTTTAAGACCAAGGTCTTTGAAAGCTAAATCTGCAAAAAAAAATTCTTTTATTTTTTTTTGTCAAGTATTTTCACTGTCAAGAGCTCCAGTAAAAAAGCTCACTGACTGACCATGGTAGGATTGTTGAGAAGCATAAGCAAGGCCTCAAGAATGTGCCATAGCTGCTTAGGTTGGATGCATAATTATTATACACAGGTATTTAGCATTTTTTCTTCTTGAGGGTTATGGAACAAAAAATTGTTAGACCCCAAAAAATTCACCGGCGCTGAAACACAGGATCCGATTGGCTCTCTGTTAAGACACGGGGGACGATCTTTCGACCCAAATAAAGCCATTACTGTTGCTGACTGCTGCTCAATAACCATCAGATGGCATCTGCGAGGGAAGAATTTCAGAAACTAAATATTTCTTCAAAGGCCACGTCTCATTCCACCGCTTTGCAAGTGAACTGAACATGGGAAATTGAAAGGTGGAAGATTTTTGGGGTGCTTTTTCCTTCAGGTTGCATCAAACAGCAGCTAGGGATGATTATGTGGCTTCATGACTGAGGGCCTTCATCTGTGTGGAAGTGACTGGGTTTTTCAACATGACAATGCTACTGTTCACAATGCCTTCTGACAAAGGACTTTTTCCATGGATTGTGGCACTAGTTATTTTAGCATGTGATTTATAAACATAAGATGGCTGTGATCTTAATGAATGTGAGGACTACTATAACTACTACTGCTTTTACTACTACCAACAACAACAACAATAATAATAATAATAATAATAATAATAATAATAATAATAATAAATAGCATGTGCCTTGCGTCCGTAGAAGAGCTGGGATAGGCTCCAGTACCCCAACCCAACCCTGATTAGGATAAGTGGTTAAAGAAAATTAATTGAACTGAACTGAACTGATAATAATAACTGCAACAATTTGAATCCTTTCAGCTGCTCACATTCTCATTACCCTTCCTTACCCTACTATTTAACCAGGCTTGGGACCAGGATTCCAATGCACTGGTTTGTACATACTATTGGTTAGGGTGGTGCCCAGCTGACTGGTGGCAACAAGAGTTCAGACTCTCATAGCTGGTGTGCTAGAGAAAAAACCCTCTGCTCTACCTGGGCACTTAATAATAATACAATATTATATATTTCTGGGTTTGAAATCACTTGATGTGAATATATAAACATATATAGTTTGATGACATATATAGTTCTGACTGCCCTGAAAAAACGCATCATCATTAGTCTCAGATCAGGCAGATTCATGTAAACTAACTATGGTACACAGCCTCCTGATATTATGTTACTAAAATGATGTACATTGTGTGGAATGTAGTGTGTTAAGCATATTTCATCCCACTGAGGTCTTTTTTTATGGAGACTGAGGAATGAGAACTACAATCACTGTGCAATTTGACTTTTAAAATTTGTCCTTTGCTCTTCTCTCTCGCTGTCACTTTAAATTATAAATATATATTCACATCAACCAGCATGAAGCACCTTTCTTTTTTTTCTTTCTCTCTTTTTTAGTTATTTTGCGTATTTGACTCACTGGCAATGCCTGTCTTTGATGTTAGTAATGTGGAATTTAATGTGTACTAATGACCCCAGTTCTCAAACTTACACAGTCACCTGGGTGAAGAGACCTATTCCAAAGATGATTATGGTGGTCTGAGTGTACTTCTATTGCATAATGAAGAACCTGATCTGAGGGTGAATTGTTAATTGAGGAATAATGAGTCATAACTGAGTAAGACATTTGGTTGGCCATGAGTGACCAAAGTGTAGGTCGGTTGAGTACTGAAGGCAGTGATTGTGGTTGAAAAGTGGCTGGAAAACAGTATGAGTGTCTCAGAGTGGCTATATGGTTTGTTGTGGCTTTAGCTGGAAATCTGGGTAGATATTCGGAGAATGCCTGGATTGTTTACCAGTGATGGCTTGTGTGGGCAGTTTAGCTGGAGTGTGTCTGTATGTGTGTGCTTACCCCATCATTGTTTGGTATGCTATGTACAACCCCAAATAAGAAAAAGCTAGGACATCCTGGGACAAGCAAAAAATATTTTTTTTCCTGCATTTACTTTGACTTTTATTTTTTTTTTTTTATCCAAGACATGGTTTCGCATTTGTCTTGTTAAAATGCATGGCCGTTCCTGGAAAAGATGACGTCTTAAATCTCAAAGTACTTTTCTGAAGTAATGCTGCGATCACAGAAAAGAAAATGACCTTTGTCAAGAGGACTGACACAGTCCCATACCATGATAGGCTGTGACTTTTGGACTTTTGGATATCTGAGCGATCAAAGATAGCAGATGTTAAGATTAAGCTTTTATTCCTTTATGCACTGAAATTCCTCCCGATTCCTCAAATGGTTTAATGATATTATGCACTGTAAAGGGAGACATATGAAATATTTCTTTGGGGTACATTGTTTAAACATTTCAATATTTTACTCACTCATTTGTTGTCAAGCTGGAGATCCTCTGGCCGCATGTTTCAAACCATTGAATCATAATTTCAGTTTTTCCACCTCATTACACCCCCTATATTTCCCAAATCCTGCCTTTTTATGGAATGTGTTTTTATGGAATGACCTGAAATTACAAAAGAAATATTCAATTAAATGACATTGAAATGTTTTGGGTGACTTGGTGGCTAAGGCTTAATGTTAATGAAAGTTTGAGGTGAAATCCATGCTTTTTAGCTTCAGTCACTTGAGAAGTGGCAAAACCACTTCTGGGCCAGTTTTGATGTTATTTACTATAGTGTGTAGCAATGCTTCCAAAGTTCACCTGATTTGAACTGATGCAATTTTTGTTCAAGGATTAAAAAAACTAAGCTTTGTTTAAAATAACATTTGAATAAGAACAATCAGAACAAATGGAGTAGACTGGAACTTACGAATATTTTGTAGTGTTGATTTTGAAAGTTTTTATGACCATGTATTGAATTTCTGGCTGTGCATGAGGGTATAGTCAGTGTAGTAGGAGTAAGTATGTTTTTAATAAGTGTGTGTATTAACTGTACCCTTCCTCTTCGTAGACCTCAAAACTTAGTCTTCCTTCAGCAGAAATCAATGACTTTTTTGATTGGTGGCCGCTTTGGGAAAACCTGTGATTATTACCAATAAAGAGAATTAGATCAAATGATTTTTGACTTTGAAATTCTCTGTTTAATTAAATTGGAGATAAAGCCATCAGTTGAATTGGTGTTTATTTTATAAAGAAGTTAATTGGTGGCATTCTTCCTGACCAGCCTGGGCTGCCTCTGAGTGCCGCCTTTTATTGCTTAGTCAAACCTCCTCATTCAATTTTAAAATTGCCTATTGAGTGAAAGTCTCGGCGGAGCCAGTGGGCAGCGTCGGCATTGATAACTTTCTACTAGTCTTTCCTGTCCTGCTCCGAATAAAAGTGGTTTTGTTTACTCTAATATCTATCTGTCTTACCCTGCTTTATGTTGACTTGGTTCTTTTAGCATTTTAAGCATGATCAGTGTGCAAGGAAAGAACATGCTAATTCTACTCCTAATGTTAAACATACTGTTTGTTTCATAGTCCAAATCTGAGTCAAACTTTATTCATTCTCACTTACTGCTTCACTGATGAAGGGGAACAGGGTCACTTTGTATCAGGTAATGACTGGATATACTGGGCGCAATGCAAACACACACACACTAGACGGGGTGCCTATTCCATGCTGGACTGCATAGGAAACTGGAATACCAATGCAGATGTGGGATATGACTAAGAGAAAGTGACCAGAATTAGAATCAAATCAAATCAAATTAAATTTAACGTAGAGATAAACTTTAACCCCTTTGTCACCCCATGAACCTTTTTATCAATCATGTATCATTTTTTTCTTTGCCTTGTGGACCATTCTCAACACCACAATAATGGCACTGTACTGTATCAATTTGGGGTGGGGGGGCATTGGATTAAGATATCAATTAAATATATAAGACATATTGGCTAATCTTACAACAGATGTTTCAGATATTATCCGTACAATAATAATAATAATAACAATACCAATACCAATTGTTATTATTATTATTATGTAATAATAATAATAATAATAATAATAACGTATTTTTCAACAACAACAACTACATTTTATTGCATTAAAATCATATCCATGCAAATACCTGAGTTCTGGTTAAAGTGACAAACCTGCAATGAAATGTATCACTAGTAAAAATGTTGATCTTCTTCATTTGCATTTTAAACCTCTGACAATTTTTCACACTGCAGTGTTTTTTTTCTCTCTCTTATTAGTCGTCTGATATCTGAGCTTCAGTTTCACTGTGGCCTCTTTGTTTTAGATGTGAGACCTCCATTTGCATGTGTTTCTTTTGTGGTTTGTTAGAGGAGGAAACATAGCTAGAGAAACAGTAAAAATGAACCCTTTTCCTCAAACAAAACTAATTGGTGGGAGTCGGCTGTACAACACGCAATTATGGAGCCTCAGTGTTGGATTACTCGCCGAGAATGTAAAAATGTAGACCACTTCTCAACGTCTCTCTTTATGAGCGTTTGGACTAGTTTGGCACTTTCATCAAAAATTGGTCTAATTAACCTCAACTTAAATAAATCTAGTGTTCTCTGGTAGTGTATGTAGCCTCGCCTGAACTCTGATATGCACTGTATGATCTGCACATTGGAAAAAAGGCCTGGCATGAGTTGTTTTTGCATTTATGTATTTTATGGTGGTTGTCATATTTCGGTCTGCATTGAAATAATTGGAGCTTGTAAAAACCCTCAGAGAAGAAAATACGAGCTGAACTTTGTTCAAGACCTTTTTATATTTGTCTGTAGACATTTCATGCCAACTAAATCACAATGAATTTGCATTTAAGCATCATTCTTTACTTGGCTTGGACAAGAACCTTCAGAATTAAATTCGGAAGACTTTGAGGCCAAATTAGGTATTACATTCGACTCTTACTTCAAAATGATTGTATCAGGTGAAGCAAGGACCTTCCAGTTATTGTTGAAAGGTACAAAAGCCATTGTGTTACCAGTGTTTGAAGGTACCACTGTAATTTTAGCTTGACATGCTGTTATTTTATTAAGACAATGCTAGAGTGTCACATTATTATGACATTATTAGCAAATACCCAGAGTAATTGCTGTGTGCAGAATGGACAGCAGCTAGAAAGACACTGTTATTTAGAGCCATACTGACTTCAGTGCATCCCACAACTGCTCGAGGGTGTGTGTGGGAAGAGCCATGGAGCAATATATGATGATTGAGCTGGTGCCACAGATGCTCAGTGGGGTTCAAGTCTGGGGAATTATGGGTTTAGGGTGGTACCTGGACGTCTTGGTCATGCTTCTATACCAATAACGGACATGGGACGTGTCACATTGTCTTGCTCTGAGAAGACAATCAGCATGTATGAGTGTGTGATCAGCAAGAATGGATTCATATCAAGATTGTTTGAGAGTACCTTTCACATCTTAAATACCCTCCAAGCCTGCTCACGACTTCTTTCCTGAGCAACACGCTGCAGCCGTCAAAAGTATAGTGGCAATAAATATGTGTATTATAATCTAAAACAGTTTTTCAGAGATATGGAAATAAAACTGTTTTTAGGTTGCAGAAAGACAAAACATTTTTTTCCAAACTTCATAACCATCTTGCTGCAGCAAATTAGCATATTTTGCATATTTTTGCATATTAATTGGACCACAGATTAAAACTGGGTTTGCATTTTTAATTACGTTCACAAAGGTATATGATTAGACCTGTTTAAAATACAGGCCGATATACAGTAACGGTAAATGCTTTGGAGCCACTTCTTGCACCTCTGTAGACTTTCACGAAACGCCCATTTCATGATAGTAATTTTTAATCTTTAGTAGATTACACAGCTGAGTCGATGAGAGTGCAAAGCGGGGGGGAATCAAAAATGGGGTACCCAAATAATTTTCATTTTTCAAGATTCGTCCTCCTGTCCCGCTGATTCACCGCACTCGATGAAGAAAGTCATTTCTAGCATTTGCTGATTGCAAATTAAGAGCCTGAGCTGAGAATGGGATTTTGATTTACTGTGTAAGTAACCAAATTATGCAAATGTGTTTATAAGTACACAGAAAGAGAGATTGTGACAAACAGTGGCGTCCTTGCTGGTGTACATTGGGAACCTTTTTTTTCCTAAATCTGAAATTCAAATACAGGTTCACGGCTGTACTGGGTTTGTTGTGAAGTTTAAGGATGGTCTAACATGCAAGCATGGTTCAGTTAAAATCTCAGCAGTGCTAGTGACCTGACTGGCCATCCAACAGACAAAATTGTCTTTGAGAAATTAGAATAAGAAGGGAAAGCCGGGTTTGGATTTATTCCTCATACATGCCCATACATGACAAGTAGGAGATTCGCACTAGGTCATAGTGTGACTGTATTAATTTTTTTTGGTGTGAATCCACCCCTGGCTGATGTAACAGACGCAACTAACAACTGCAGACAAATTGGAGAGGGTCAGCAAAGAGTTGGTTCCAGTTGCCGACTGGGTGGTTTGATGACAGATTGAATCTTTACTGGCTAAGATGAATGAATCAAAAACAACTGACATCACTTTTATAGTCATCCTTCTTTGTGATGCATTTTTCTCAGTGCCACATTATTTTAATGTCTTCATCTTAAAGCTCCTTTCAAAAGGTGGAAATCAGATGGTGCTACATACAGACTATAAGCTCTTTCAAAATATGTAATGTACACCATACAGCCAGCATAAACTTACTCCTGACCATGAAGCTTGTTGGACATTCCATTCTTAAACTACAGGCAGTTAAAATAAGTCCCTCTGCGTATCTACAATATTCTGCCAAAATTTGTGCCTTGTCCATTATAAATGAGACCTGCTACGATGTATGCAGCATGTAGTTTTGCACAAAATATGATTACAATCACCTGTTAGCATCACCTGTTCGGAATCAAATCACAATTTAGTTTTTTTCCACCTTTAAATTGTGCCTGTCTCAATTTTTTTATAATGTGTTGCAGGAATAGAGGTTTATTAACAAATGAAATGAAGTCAAGCTGTCTGGAATCAAATAAAACTCAAGGCAAATGTAATGAGCTCTGTATTTTTACTACAGTGCAAACTTTTTACTGATTTGGGGTTGTAGATGCCTGGCCAAACAAGACCCTGCATCTCGGCAGTAGTGGGATAGTCATCTTTTTTATTTATTTATGTATTTATTTATTGCACAATCCTACCCATTTACTCGGTCCTCAGGGTAAAGTCAGGGAAAGATTTGCACAATTGCTCACGGTTTCTGATACAATTACTCTAAATTTAGGCTTTCTTGTGGCTAAGGTTAGGTGGAACACAATATTGCTTCAGTGTCCGTTTGTTGTGGCTTGGAATGCTTTTTAAAAGACATTTGGAAGCACTTTCCTTATAAAAAATACTTAACTTTTTAAGCAACAGGATACAGTTTCAGCGCATACTTTTCACCTCACATTGTCTCAGGGTAATCTGGGCTTTGATTCGAGTAAACCAGATCATGTGTTTAAATCCTGAGCAAACTAACATTGGCAGCTCCGCTGACCGACATTCGGTTTGATCCGCTGACGGAGACCTTAGTGCAGTCACAATGTATAACATCTAATCAACTGAAGTCCAAACCAGTTCTACATGGGTGGATGAGGAAGGAGTCGAGTCTGCCCTGCCATCCCGGCTCTCTGTGTCATAAATTCCACTTCATATGCCCACGCTGGGTAGATCATACGTTCCTCTGCTTGCCTCACAGTAAATTGCTGCTTCTTAAATTACTAAGCTGTTCTAATAGGTACAACCTGTGCCAAACCGAGCGGGGATTGTTCTTGGAAACACAATGCCCATCGTTCCATCTATGTGCAGGGGTTAAAGGGTTTCCATGATGCTCTGTAAAGTCCCAAAATCTGTGTCATAAATTCTCCTGGCTTTGTATGCAAACCTTGTTGCCAGAATCTCAGATGTGGTTCGTATTGCTTAAGCATGAGGATTTTTCCATTGTCACACCCATTGTCACTTTCACACAAGCTTGATCTCAAGCACGCTGAGGTACCCTGTTGTGTTTTGCCATCTTGAAAGTTTTACGTAGTTAAACATTGCAAAAGGATCAATGAAATTGCAAAATCAACAAATAATAAGTTAATTTAATTTCCTCTGATCAATTTTGCAAAATGTATCTATAAATATCATTTCAATATTGGAAGAACACGACCAAGACTTTCAAGTTCTAACCCAAGTTCTAATCTGTGGAACCACCTTGATCTTCATGTTTGCTTCATAGATCTTCCATCACACACCCTCCAGCAGCTGTGGGAAGCATTACCATCAGCATGACTCCAGATACCTGTGAGACTTACCATGACCTAATTGAGTCACTCCCAGTATGGTGTACTTGGTTGTTACTCCAATAACATTAATTGTAGTCTAGTGGTTAGGGTACAGGACTAGTAATCCAAAGGATGCCGGTTCAAATCTAATCACTGTGAGGTTGTCACTATTGGGTGCTTGAGCAAAGCCCTTAACCCTAATTGCTCAGACGGTTAATGTACTGTAAGTTGTTTTATATAAAAATGTATAATTATTTTTATTTAAATCCTGAAAATGTAAATGTAATATTTTGCTGTTTTGATTTGATGCCACTGAAATAGATGAGCTGATGAATTAGAAGAGGTGTCCAAATACTCTTGTCAACTGTCATAGGAGTGACCGTTACAGCTAGAAGGTCCTGGCTTGGATTACAGGGTGAACCCATTAGAAGCCCTTCTGTGTGGAGTTTGCATGTTCTCCCCATGTCTGTGTGGGTTTTCTCCAGGAGCTCCAGCTTCTTTTCACTGTCAAATGATATGTGAGTTAAAGTGGATACACTTGTATAAGGTTAAGCTTTTTGAATTGTAACATGTATAAAATTATAATGTATAAAAAAATAACATGTATAAGAAATAATTAATAACAAATTAATTAAAAATAAAACAAATAAAAAATACAAACAAATTATTTTTAGATGTTGGCATACAAAGTAAATGAATGAATATATAAATACATTTATTAATAAATAAATAAAAAAATAATTTAATAGACCTGATGGTTTTCAATATTTAGCAGAGACTTTTAGTGACTCACAGTACTGTGATAAAATATTATTTAAGCAATTGATTGTTAAGGGCCTTGTTTTAGAGCCCATCAGTGGGAACATAGTAGTGGTGGTGGACCTTGAACGAGCAACTTTTCCATTACTAGTCCAGTACCTTAATCACCAGGTATCAGAAGCCCTGTTCTTCTCAAAGGCTCAGTCCAGTATTTTATCAGAGAAAGAAACAGTACTTGGTTACATCTAACCATATGTAAGAACCCCAGCCTGGAACCAAAACTTCTGTCGGAGAAAGGGGTAATGGGGCAGGCAAATGCCAAAAGTGATGCCATTTGCACCTATGAGATGAAAAACAAGATGAGGCATGTCACCGACTGCATTGGTGGCAAGTGATGGATACACAGAATCAGCCCTTTATGTCAGACCATTATCATTAATAAAATGTTCCATAAACACAACCTTTTTGCTCACTAATGGAATTTGTCGACGTGAAAGAGATCTTATTGTTGGTCTGTCCTTTTGTCTTCCAGCAGATTCACTGCCAAATTCCGAGCCCCGCCTCTCCCGTGAACGTTTAGCATTAGCTCAGGAGAATGGTGCGGCATAATGAAATTACCCCAGCACAAACAAATAAGGTCAAATTCTGAAGGAGAGTAGCAATGGAACCAGATTGTCCTAATTACATCTCAGGTTCTTGAAGAAAGCTGCGTCTGAGTTAAGAATGAGTCAAAACTTATTTGCTAATAGAATTTTAGCTTAATGCTAATTCACTGTCTATTGTCATTAAAACGTAAGTGTATTACATTTGGGGGCATTCCACCAACAGATAACAATTTCTATTAAACAATAAATTCAGCAAAGATGTCCACAGCATGCTAAATGTATAACCTTCAAGTACAAAGTCTATCAGAAAACAAATGTAATTACTAAAAGTAGTTTTTTAAATGATAATAGCTTTAGAAACTCATTACCATGTTTTCCTTTTTTTTCGATGTGCTTCTGTCCTATCTTGTTTGAGTTCTTTTTGTTTCATTTTTATTAGTAATCAATGTGCCCTGTTCAGGGTAGGGCGTGCACATCACCAGACTTACTGTTACTTTCCTAACCAATCAATTGACCATTGACAAATAACTGAATGCATTTGACCAATATACATCATTCTAATAGTTGATGGCAGAGTTGGCATTACTGTATCCATTCTAATGAGTGACCATATAGTTAACTGATGGACTGGACTGACTTAGGCCACACAACAATTCATTGTTTATCCCATTCCCTTATAGTGGAACGATAGCACAGGGGTTCTGTGGGTAGCACTTTCACCTTACAGCAAGCAGGTCCAAGGTTTGATTACCAGGTGACCCTTCTGTGTGGGTTTTGTATGTTATTTTCTTGTCTTTGTTGATTTCCTCCAGGAGTTCCTCACACATTCCAGTGATATGTAAGTGACGTGAACTGGAGATACTAAATTGCCCAAGATTGTGTTTAAAATCAACTTGAATGAACTTGAATGAATCACATGCAGCCTGTTAAAAAACAATTAATCAATATTTGATATAATTTTACATAATTTTGTAATTAGTAGTTACATATTTATTTTATTGTGAGGGTTCTTTTATTTTATGGCCTGAAAAATGAAAGAAAAATATTCAATTGGAAATTAAAAATAATAAATATAATTAAATAAATAAATAAATAAAATAGAGCTGAAACATTATTTATATCCATTTCTTGAACAAGTTTAGGTATTTTAATTTTGAAATTTTGTTTAATATGATAAAAAATTAAAAAAGTATTCTTATAAAAGTGCAGTTTTAGGCATTTATTTATCTTTATTTGTTTGTATAACTTTATTTGGTGTTAAAGCATAAAACATAACAGTCATGTACAGTGCTGCAAACATATTTTAAAAAAGATAAAAATCAAAGCTCTTTAAGTGAAATTGTATTTTTGTTTATGGGGGCGTTTAGCACATCAGGGGAATTTTTGTAATCATATTAAATGAATAGCTGTGATGCCGGCCTAAAGCAAGACTCCCCGATGGCTGTTTAGCTCAGCCGTTATCATCTGCAATTAGTTTTACCTGCTTCCTATCGCTCTAGTGCATCTTATTACCTACGCTGGCATGACTGAGCTTTTGTAATTATTGACCATGACTTATTTTAATTAGTTTACTTGAGCAGAATGCAGAAAAGGGAGGGAGTTTTGGATGTGTGTGGGGGGCCCGGGGCTGTTTGCGCTAGCATACGCCGCTATGATTTACCCATCTGGTTGCTCGAACCCTCCCCGTTTGCTACCTGTGCAATCTATCCCTCGTCTGACACACACTGTTGACAGAAAAAATGCTCCCTCAGCAGAAAGCCTTTTGCAGATTTTTGTCCTATTACCACCTCGTTCAGTGAGACAGAGTTCCCCGGCGAGGGCTATCAATAAATCTGACAGGCCAGGCCGAAGACCACCTGTGTTAACTCGGAAGGAATGTGCTGAGTGGACACATTGCCGGTCATATATCACGTGTTTTCATGGGGCTGTTTGCCACTTGCTCGGCCCCATCACTGACACTGCTGGTACTTTGTAATCTCCACTAAACTGAGCAAAAACACTGCTGGATTATTGACAACAGCAGCCCTGTACAGAGGAAGCAGAAGGAAGGAGGGGAAGGTGGAGCTTCATGATTTGGAAGAGCTGAACATTATAACCCCCAAATCGGGGGAAAAAAAGTTTGGACATCATTGAAAATTGCAAATAATACAAACAGAGTTTCTTACATTTACTTTGACTTTTATTTCATTGCAGCCAGTATGTACGTGATAAATGTCTTTTTTGTCTTGTCAACTTAATTTTATTTATTAATTAACCCCCATTCCTGTATTTCAGGCCTGAAACTCATGTTGCCAAGCGATTTAATGTTTTAGCTTTTATTTTGTCCCATTCCTCCTGAAAACACGTCTTAAGGTTAAACACAATACTCATTTCCACTGTGTGATTGTCCATCTTAGATTTCACTGAGCACAGAGAACCCGAAAACACTTCTGGACATGGTTATCATGAGGCTTCATTTTTGCACAGTAAAGTTTTTGAGTGCCATTTGTGCATGGAACTCCATACTGCAGTGCTTGACAAAGTATTGCTAAAGTAATCCCTTTGGAATCACATCATTATTTCGTTTTTATTATTATTATTATTTTAATTTAATTTAATTTAATTTAACTTAGATTAAATCTTGTATATCAACTATGCTTCTTTGTCAAAAATTCAAATACATATTTTATATTTATTAAATATGTTATTTATTCTTTCATTTATTTATTAATATTATATTATTATTTATTAATATTTATTTTCATTTTATTTTATTTTCAACTCATCAAACCATGTCTTGATAGACCTTACTTTGTAAGCAAAGGCACAGTCATGCCGTAACAATAAAGGAACAGCCTTTTCTAAACTATTGCCTTAAGGCTGGAAGTAAATAATTTAATAGTTAACAACAGGTGCAGCCATAGTTCTTTAGTCATATAGTGTAATAGTGTATGTGCTGATGTAAAATCACATCTGCTGATGGTATATGAGATTGATGAACATGCTTCATCGGGCATTTATTATCCTTGCTCAATCCCCCTGATCTCAATAAACATCAAGCATGTGTATTTACAACAGCTCTGGATTTGTTAGACTATCTGTGTACAGTGTGTAGAAAATACTATAATTCAGTTGTATCTGTGGGAGAACTAGAAATAACATTAAACTAAATATAAAGGTTCCTACTTGTTTAAAGTTTATATAGACCTGCAAAGAACAATCATGACATGAATATAATTGTTCCTGGAGCTGCATAATTTAGTGTCCAAAAATAAGTTTTGTATTTGTATTCAATACTATACAATTTCATGGATCAAATTATAAATACAGCAAATTAAAAACACAACAGTAATGTAGAATGTTTTTATTTTTTATTGATGACCTCAGTGACAATGGGTTCTTTATTTAGTCTAACCCAAATGTAGGTAATGTTGTCAGCCCTTCTGTGGTCAGTTCAATTTCACCACACAATGTGTATATTGGGATATCCATGTTGGAAGTTAGTCTATCAAGATTGTCAATTCATGTACCCCCCAAAACACAGGTGTGTGCTGTAGCACCCTATTACCAGCAAGTTTATATGCGGATCAGCTTTGTACACAGAGAGACACACCCTGATCCCCATCATCCCTTGACTTCAATCAGCCAGCATAGGTTGTAATTGCATCAGTTATGAAAATTCGCTGTCTTGCTTCCATCCTGTATGAACAACAGCCAACTGTGGCTGACCAGATGTCAGAGTTAGTCAAAACAAGTTTGAAATCTCAGCTCTGGTGTGCTAATGTGCTTTACCTATCATCGCACCATTTTATTGTATTAGTAATAAACTTTTGGGTTGAGCATGTAGCCACTGAAGCTCATCACATCATAACTGAGGCAGGTGTGGCCTGGTGGTTAGAGAACTGGGCTTGTGATCATAAGGTTTCCGACAGGTCGCGACTAAAGTGCCCTTGAGCAAGGCACCTAACCTCTAACTGCTCCCCGGGTGCCATGGCTAAGGCTGTGCCCTCACCGCCCCCTAGTGTTCACTAGTGTGTAAACGTGTGTTTCATTGCACGGATTGGGTTAAAATGCAGAGGACAAATTTCACTGCGCGGTGATTAAAAGATTATTCTAAATCTAACATAATAATAATTTAAAAAATCATCACCACATGAAAATCTTCCATTTTTATATATAAAGAACAATTTAAGAAACTGTTAAAATACTAAACTGTCATGACTTGCACCAAGTGTGTAAGTACTTCAACTGCTGCAGAAGTACAAGTAAAACTACTGGCATACAGCACTGTATAAAAAAATCCATCACCACAATCATGTGGGCTCGGAAATGTTTCTGAGCAGACAGTTCAGGTCTGAAATGTCTTTGTTGACCTCTCAGTTCTAAGTCGGGTGAAGAGGATTGGGTTTATTAACTCTCAGGTTGAATCTGACAGGTCTTCCTCTGTCAGCAGTAGAAGTGTTTGGGTGTTTTTTTCCTCTATTACCCAACAGTGATATTATAGAATGAGTGCACTAAACAGCTAAACCACTCAAAACCTGAAATCCCTCAGGGAAAGGATGGGGTGGGCATGCTTCCCTAGTGGAAGATTACAAATGCCTCAGGCCCCCCAACCCAGCAGTTGTTATAATCCAACACTGCACTGGCATTAATGCCTGATGTGACAGCACAATAATCGAAGAGGGTAATTTTCAGAAAGTAAAACGGTGCATGGTGGGGTAAAAAGTAATTGCACCTTTTGATTGCCTCTGTTTTTATAAATTAGAGATACTAAACTGGTAATTACTGCAGTTATTAGCCATGCTTCGTCATTAATAGTATGTCGCATTAGTATTTAAAAACTCATCATTATGAACATATATTGTAACTGCCATGTGCAGCACAGACAGCAACCAGGCGAGCTGGGAGTGATTCACTAAGGTCCTGGTAGGTTGTCACTGGTATCTGAAGCCATGCTGACTGCAGTGCATCATGCAGCTGCTGTAGGGGGAGTGGATGATTTTCCATAAAGCGATCACTACAATCAAGGTGCTCTCAAAGATGCTCGATTGGGTTTAATTCGAGGAAATTAGGGGGCCAGGGTAGTACTTGGTCAAGGATAGATTTGTACCCAAATCAGTTGAAATTGCTTTCCACATGGATGCATGGGCCCAAAAAATGCTATGAACTGACTATAATGCTGCGTCAGCCCTCGAAATTATGAAGTGGTCTTGAGAACATCTCAATACAAAGAGAATCATCTGAACTGCAAAATGTGATACACAGAAAAGCCAAGTAATAATAATGTAATAATAAGTAAT
>JAYDZG010000043.1:21470616-21475616 GCA_034509265.1 Microcambeva bendego
CAAATGTAATGTGTGTGTGTGTGTGTGTGGGGGGGGGGGGGGTAGGGGTTGGTAGGGTATCCTTTAAGACTAGTATGTGTGTTTGTATTGGGGTTGTAAACATTTTCTCTGTCCAACTAGAAAATACTGTGCTTGACGCTTGCAAATTTCAAATTTGTAGTTGTTCTGTAGTGGTAAAAAAATTGTGGATGCCGAAAACTGTCAATAATCAGACCTAAATAAAACTATTGATTACTAAATATGATCTGCCAGTAAACTATATAAAAAAACGGAGGGTCCTTGTAATCAGATAGAGATGTTTGTGCGTTATTTTCTTTTTTTTATATATATTTCAATATGCATATTAAAACTGAAAGCTGAAGTTATTATGTGAAATCCCTCTGGATCCATCACTCACTTGCATGGCTGTAGTTAGCTAATACAGTAATGAAGCGACCCAGTCCATAACTCACCCTGAACTTTTGTCAATAGAGTGAAATGTAAATAAGAAAGAGCAATGAAACATAATTTACATTAATCATATTACTGCCTCTGTTTCAGCTAAAGGGTGGGTGATGGATTAAAACTGGGTAAATCAGAAAGCCTATGGCCATCATCAATCCATAAATGAAATATGTAATTTAATCTAAAGCGTTGTAATGTGGATACGTCAGAGCTCGCACCGACGAGATTTCTGAGGCGTTTTAATATGTTTGCTACGTTATTTATTAGAAAAAATGAAACGGAATCTACATGAAGTTATTGGAAGTGGAGGAGAACGAGCGCTGTGGTGGCAGTGGTGGGGTTGAAGAGGGGCCGGTCACATCTTATCAAGGGCGCACTCGTTTCAACTACGGCACTAAAGAATACGAGATGGGCCTCTCAGAGCTGATTGCTGCCTTGGTCTTCGGGGCATGAGAGACAAATATCATGAATAAAAAGGGCTGCAAAAGCTGCACTGTGGGTAAATAAATAAATTTGATGAATTTTACACATACCATCAGATTATTTGATGCTTCATTCTCTGACAGTTGTATTTCTTAGAAAAAAGGGTTAAAAATCCAGAAAATCATTGTTCTAAATCCAGATGTGTCCTCCCAAAATCATTGAAACCAATTTTTATAGTCCTAGAACTTGAATAATTTTAGACTTCAGATCCACAATGTATCATGATCTGCATTAATGATTTGGCTTTTTTTACTCCCAAAAAGGCCCTTCCAGACGCAACCCTCCCTATTAATCTGGGCAATACAACACACTTGTTTATCCAAATAACCTGACTGCATGTTTTTTGACTGTGGGAGAGCACCAGAATACCCATAGAAAACCCCACAGACAAATGGAGAACATGCAAACTCCACAAAAAAGAACCCAAGACCCCACAATTCCGGTTTGGGGATCAAACCCATGACTTTCTTGCTATAAGAAGTCATTTACTTCATCTTTTATTATTTGCCTTTTATTAATGGGGGTTGCTGAAAAATCTGAATTCAGTAATTAGGTTTTCTGTCCAAATACATTTTGGTCTATCTATTGCTTTTCAAGATTAGTATAATTGTTTTCTTAATTATTTGTTATTCTATTATTATTCTTTATTATTCTATTATTTAATGTGACAACTTATCTTAAAATGCAAGTAATGCATTTGGAACATTACAAATATGAAAATTTATTTACTTATTTATTTGTTTTTATTTATCTGGCCTTCAATTTCATGCTACTGAGAAACGGTTTACCAAAGAGCCTCTAGATTGCACATAGCCGTCAACTCAAGTGGCTCGTTTTGGGTTTATTTACTACACGTCCTTCCATTTTATTCTAATTCGAACCCTCATTAGGTCTGGCGTGAATATCTGATAATCAATTATGATCTCGTCTAGCTGGAAAATTTCATCAGGCACCAGAAAGAATTTCCTTTTAGTTTATCCACTGATCTGGATTTGTTTCTTCTTCTTTTGATCTTTTTTACTTATTTAATACTCTGGTTAATTAATTTAAAGGGAAAAAAGCCATCAAGGAACACGGTTCACAAAAGTTTAAAACATGAACCGTGGTGAAAAATATTTACGGTAACTTTGGCAGGCTGTGTCATGTGATGTAGGTTAGCATTGGCGCTAATATGCAAATAGCCTTATCAGCAGGGAGCCACAAACAGAAATCATCCTGATTGATATGACAAACTGCTTTTATCTTTTTAATTGTTAATTAGGCGAGATGGGCTGGGCTTTGAATGCTGCTGTTTTGTTCTCTGCCTCCTAATAAGACCGTTATGTGCACACAAAGTTTTCGCTTCTTCTGTGTCCTTTTTAGTCTCCTCCTGTTGCTTCTTTTCTTGTTTCATTAGCAGCCAAAGCTAATTTATTAAAAAGCAGAGCGGTTAAAAAATGAACACTGTTTTAAACAGCTAGCATTTTGACATTTCTAAGGATGGCAATGTTCTGAACCAGCTCTACCATACTGGAGGTGTTTTTATGACACAGGGTCTGCTACATCCTACAAAGAGGAGTAAATCATGTGTGTGTTTTGGTGATTTGTAACAGTTTGCTGGTGTGCCAGGATAGTGATGCAGACTCAGGTCTCGAATAGTTATTAAACATTCAAAACCTGAATAGACCCTCAGTCAGTCAGGCTCAAGCAGAGTGAAGAGTGGCCATTAAGAACAGAGGACCTTTAAATGAAGATTTCCAGTTTAGAACAGATCAAAAGCATCAATTACTAGTTAAAATCTTTAAACAATATTCTCAAGAAACATTTTTCCACCTAAAATTGCACAAAAAATGTCTGAGATAAGAAAGGTAATAAGGTTATTACCTAAATATTAGCTGTTACTAAAGAGCATAACAGTAAAACACCCCTGTATTTAAATGTATTTATTTATCTCCTGAAATCTCCTTAGGTAAGTCAATTATTGCACATCGTTAAATGTTAGCTGTGTGACTAAAAGTGATAAAGTAATATAATTAAGTATATTATGTATACTAGAGTTTAAACACTTGGAGGAATATTTATTTATTCATTCACTTCTTCCTCTTCTATATTACCTAAAAATACATGACCAAATGTCTGGACTAATAAAAGAGATTATAACATTATTATACATTTGCAGTATAACAAAATACAAAATTGAAATAACTTGATGCTTTTTATTTATTTATGCCTGTCTGTCTCACTTTGAACAAATGTCTGAGATAAGAAAGGTAATGCATGTATTATAAATATAATAAATTTAAAAAAATGTTCATTTATTTACTTAATGTTTTTTTCCACTTAAACTGCACAAACAATTTTTAAATTTTAGCCGTGTTACTAAACATACCTAACTATATTATACATAATTATTTACAGTTTAAATACTTTAAACTGGACAAACAACTGTTGAATCTTTGCTGTGTTGCTGATGAATTTGCTGAAGAAAACGGTAAAATATAATCAGTAAATTACAGTAGATTTAAAATTTTAAGGTATTTATTTATTTTTATGTAAAATTATTATACACTTAGGTAACTATTAGAGTGTAAAAGTTGGTAAGAATGTGTATTTATTTATTTATTTATTTATTTATTTATTTAATCAGCTTCACAGGCCTGATTAAGACGTACAGAATCCTGTATATGATACAGATAAGTCAAGCAGTAGATTTTGAGACAGTCAAAAGGATTTACATAGATGAATGAATGAATAATTGAAGGAATGAATGAATAATTGAATGAATGAATGAAGAGAAAAAAGAAACATAGAAACAAATAAGTAAATACAAAATTTTATAAATATGTACACTGTATATTTAGTTTAGTAAATACATTATAGTTTCACATAAACAAATAATATAACAAAATAAAATGAATATGATAATAACATAATATAATAACATAATATAAATGAGCCATAAAACCTCTCAGTTTATGAGCTGCTCTACTTCAGTTGTATACAACATGACTGTGTACTTGTAAATAATCATACAAATACAATTTTTACAGTTTATGGATTTATGAATACATGTTACTGAAATCCCACTTGAGTAGATGTGACCAGTGTCAACTTTTTTTTTAATTTATATTTATTTATTTTCAGAAAATCAACAGATGAAGAATATATATATGAAGAGTTCTTCATCATAAATAACACATAATTAATATAACTTATTTTTTATTTCCACCTCCGAATGTTTCATTTTTATTTTTTCATTTCTTTCATCCCAAAGCAATCAGAATATTTTTCCTTATTGCATATTTTAATTCTCAATCTATCTTTGATGTCTTATTTGCTT
This sequence comes from Microcambeva bendego, assembly GCA_034509265.1. Classification (NCBI taxonomy): domain Eukaryota; kingdom Metazoa; phylum Chordata; class Actinopteri; order Siluriformes; family Trichomycteridae; genus Microcambeva; species Microcambeva bendego. The sequence goes on from JAYDZG010000043.1 coordinate 21,474,863, forward strand.
GATTATTTCTCTACCATGCAAATAAACAAAGAGCACTTGCTATCTGCCGTGCACTAGCTAGTCATGTACGACTGGGACTGTTTGCAGGGATCAAAGCAAAAAAAAAATATCATCTGCATAAGTTCAAGTAAATATAAATTTGTACAGCTAAAAATGGAAAAAGCTATGAAAGATAAAAAATAAATAAATAAAATTGTGACTTGCTGTGCTGCATCAAACCAGCTGTAAAAAATAAAATAAATAAAATAAATATTTATTTTGGAGAAAGGTGTTCTTTAGATAATGCGATATACATAAACATGATTTCTTTAGGAGGTTAAAATGATAAACATTTATTTTATCTAACACGCCAGCACCGAGCATCTGAACTCCATGGTTTGAATCTTAAGTATTGCAATCGTTTGATTGGCCAATAAGATGCCTAACCAGTGCATTGTAGTGCCGGTCCCAAGCCTGGGTGAATTGGAGGGTTGTGTAAAGAAGGGCATATGGTGTAAAACTATGTGGGAGGAAACCGGATTACCCGGAGGAAACCCACGTGGACTCGGAGAGAACATCCAAACTCCGTACAGAAAGGACCTAGATCACCCCACCTGGAGATCGAACCCATGACCTTCTCGCTGTAAGGCGACAGTGCTACACACTAAGCCACCGTGCTGCCCTTAATTACCCCAAAATAAACAGTGTTGTTTTACTCTATTCGGGTTCTAATTCTAGTTTATAGTCTAGTTTCATTGGAATACACTTGCGCCAT
>JAYDZG010000043.1:21480616-21482637 GCA_034509265.1 Microcambeva bendego
CTTAGGTGGTTCTGGTTAAAAGATTGAGTTAACCTCAAGACTCAAAAATATAGTGTAATTTTGAGTTTTCAGTTCACATATTGCACCCCCAAGGCTCTGAATAGCACCTAAGGTTCTAATATGGTTCCCAGGTGGCCTAGTCGTACCGAAAGAGAAAAGGTCTGACCAAACCCCTGCCACAAAGTTATGTGTTGATTTAAATTATTGGTTCATCCAGATATTTTTGGCGACATATTGTACATGCCATATTTTATCACCGCACTCAAAGGTGTGGTGTACTTCTCAAAAAAGTCAAGCTACTGCTTTCCATTAGAGACGAAGAGATTTGTCATTATTTGCGCTCGGCCACTCATGCTTCAAGTACCCCGTTCAAGTGATTGCTCACGGACTGACATGCAGGCACCTATTTCTATTTTCCACTCTGCCTGCCATTCTCTCCGCTTATATTCTAATTTCAGACACAAGACTGCATTTGTATGTGCATATGTGTTTTTTTGTTTTTTCCTTCTCTTATGCAGCTGATTTGAAAAGGCAGATGAGGTATAACGTCTCTGTCTTGACATGCCAGGGAGTAAGAAAGTACGAGAGCGACACCGGCCCTTTGTGACACCCTCTCTGACTTTTGATTAGTGCCGAAACAAGCTTGCTGAATTATTATTGAAACCAGGACACCTCAATAGGTGGAGAAAATAGCTTGCTGTGTCTTTCTTTCTCTCTCAATATGTACTCAAATTGAAATGTCTTTAGGTACAAGTAATTGAGGAGTTAACCATTAAATTACACACAACTGTCGGTAACTGAGAACTATGCCTGCATGTGTCCAGGTTAAAATGTAATGCTAAATTTTATAAATAAAAGATATTAAATCGAATAAATGTATTACTATTTTAACATCTGGGCCCTTTTTCAGCGATCTTTAGTGAGCTGTCAACCACGCACTGCAGAGCTTGATTTTTAGGCTGGGCAGTGTGTCTATTAATTATTTGTGGGTGTGTTTTGGGCGTAACGAGCAATAAACAAATCAGTGTGTCATTTACCATTCCCCAGTTTGGTCTTATATTGGTGGATTTGCTATCTCAGCAGTGCAGCCACTTGAACTTAAACATATCCGCTGCTTCTCAACAGAGAAAACTGACCTGCTCATTCATACTGTGAAGGGGCCAGTAAACCAGCAAACCATTCCTGACTTTTAATGCCACTTATATAAACCATTGGCCTTTTCATCCAATCATTTCATTTACTCACCAGGGTACAGGTGAATCCTATGCAAGCTGATCTTTAAAGTTTTACATATATACATATACATACACATATATATATATATATACACATACACAAGAACAAAATAATAATATAGAATGTAAACCTGAAAGGTGCAGTTAAACATGTGCAATTAAAATCAGTGCAGATCTTTATAAATGCAAATGTATCATTATTTATGCCTTGATGCGAATACGTATGTCCCAATGACGTTTGGAAAGTTTGCAATGGCATAAAAAATCTCTTTGACTTCCTTTTCAAAGCTGGCTATAAAATGTTGCATAAATGCAAAAGAGTCTCGGTAGACGAAAGCGACTAACCAGCCAGTCATCACTCTCAGCTAATAATTCTGCAAAAACTCTAAAGAGCCGTTCTTGTGCAGAGCTCTTTCTGTAAAATCCAGCAGCAGCGCAAGAGCAGCCATTTACACAAGCGGCCGTTATGGACTCTAAGCTCTTTTATAGTAAAATCATCAACAATAAATAAGAACTTAATTGGCCACAGGTTTTTAAATCATTTAATTTTGTAATGCATCATTTACCATTTGATTGTTTAGTTAATACTAAAATTACAGTGTGGTCATGTCAAATTACTTTTCTGTTCGTCTTTCAGGTGTCGTTCGGACTTAACTCACACTTCATTCATGGTCAAGGGCAGTACATTTTGTTCATACCAATGAATGTTTTGAGTTTAGGAAAACTTTTATTAAGTTAATTAACTGGCACTGTTGAAATAAAAGCATTTTGTGAAGGATTTATGCG
>JAYDZG010000043.1:21568201-21578382 GCA_034509265.1 Microcambeva bendego
TGGTGTTTAAATGATAAAAATGGGCATTTATATGCATTTTTTGGACTTTTTTGTTATTCGCTGCTGCACTGAATGTAACCCTTGCATTATTTATTTGGCATATTTTTGGACAGCCATCCTGACACAATCCTTCTATTTATGCATTCTAGTGGGTGACTAGTGACAACGCGGGGTAAAGAACAAACCATGGTGTTCAGACACTCTACGCTGGTGTGTTAGCGTAAAATCCTGGTGCTCCACCTGGGCACCTACAATTTTCAAAACTATGAATATTATTTGTACATAGATCATTATCAGCTGATGCAAGCTATTTAACATGGAAGTCATGATTTTATTTGAAGCAGTAAAAAAGGACCTGTGTCTCTCAAATACTGTTTCTAAGTCTAATGATACTTGTTTTTTGTTTGTTTTGTTTACATCATCTTAACAATTCTGAACGATGAATTATTGACCACTGCTCCATTAAATTACCCACCACGCACTGACATCTCTTCTTTAATGGTTTAGTCATTCCTCCATACTAAAACAAAACTCAAACTACACTTTATTACCTTATTGCCTTTTTATTCCCCTACATTTCAAACCTCCTCACCCTCGAGCTCAGAAATAATTCATCACTTCCTCCAGAATGTGTTTGTAAAATGGTGGAAGCACACACCCTCAGCAAGCCCCATTCATTACCGGCATTTTCTTAACTGGAATGTAGTGTATTGGCGCAGCATGTCAGGCTAAAGCATCATTGATTGTTTCTCATTATGTGTACAGCAAAACCTATTTAGCTCAAGAGGCACCACTTAGTTTAGCTGTGTCGGGCTGGTCCTGAGACCCGCCACGCTTGAATCCTGATGTGTTATTATTGGCTGTTTTCTCACTAGCCATTTGTTGAATAATGCTGTATGTTTATTGTCCAACAAGAATCATAAAGATTAAGGTGTTGGGTCAACTACAATGGAAAGGTAACTAAGTATTTATTTATGGAAGTTTCAGAGGTAATATAATTATGTTTAAGGGTAGATATAGTGATATTGGGTTTGAATGTATCACAATCCCTTCAATATAACTGACTTATCTAAATAAATAAACAAGTAAATAAATATTTAAGACTCAGGTTACATTATGAATACTTGAAACAAATTAAATCAATAGGTAAAATAAATAAAACATAAATGAAACAATATAACTAGAGCAGAATAATCTGAAAAATCCAGAATAAAAATCTGGATTAATACTAACACCAAGGCTTCATCCATTCCTTAAACATAAAAGGAACCAAATCTATAAGGAGTGAGGAGGGGGGGCTGATGTTCTAAAACATTCCTGTCAAACTGATGGGAACACTGACAGATCTTACAACATCATACAACACTCCTGCTATAGGCCTTTTCTTTCCTAAATCAACATCCAGAACAGCCTAGTAACAAACACTGACAGACTAGTGAGCAAAGATGCATAACACGGTGAATAACCCTTGAAACCTCTGGGCACTTATGCAGATGAGAAAGTGATATGGTTTGATAAATTATTTTTCATGTTTGGAAAAAAACCAATTATGACTGATCTTAAGTTATAATATATACGTATTTTAGCATGCATCTAAAATGTGTGTGCTTATGACTTCATTCAATGACGTAACATGACATTCCATCACATCCCATGAGGACCTTACAGAATCTGGTGCATCCTATGGAGCAAACATGCTTTAATGGTCAGTGGTACCAAATTCTGTAAACAATAAAACATGCATTAAATGGGTTCCAGAGCACAGACTGTAAAGTAGATCTCCATCTCATTCATCTTTATTTTTATTTTTTAAGTGGTCTATAATTACACAGAATACCTATTCTACATAGACTGTGTATGATTTTTAAACTTGTATTGCAGTATTACATGTCATCTTTTTTTATCATGGAGATACATGTATGTAGATAGAGCTGGGGACAGGTACTTTTGGTCCCTTGAGCAAGGCCCTTAACCATATCTGCTTTTTGGGTGCTGTGCAATGGCTGACCCCTGCTTCCAAACAAGGCATTCTAAATATTATATGTAGAAAGTACTAAGTAAGTAACAATAATCACTAGCTGGTGGCATTGTTTTAATGTAGAAGCTTTGAAACCATCCAATGGACTGGCATCCTGTCCTGTGTAATTCTGATTTGCACCCAGTGTGTCCTGGACCCACCAAAATCCAGTGTACATTCAGTTTTAAACAATAATGCTCAACTACATAGCCAAAAAAACCTGCCCCAAGTTACCTTATAGGTCTAATAAAAGCCAGAGCCTCTAGTCTCATTAGACTTGATCCTGCACTCAGAGTTTGAGGAAGGCATAAATCAAGGCTCTTCTTTGTACTGACACCCAGTAGCTTCCTCCATCCGTCCGAACATCTGAGTCTCTCACTGCTTTTAAAAGACAAATAGCAGCCCCCTTTTTACTTAGCACAAAACATGAGAAATTACCAGAACGTTTCCTTTGGTTCTAACAGGGCAGATTTGTAGTATTGTACTGTTGTCTACTGAAACTAGAGTACTGCATTTCTGCAAGTTGCTTTAGATAAGAACATGAAAGCTTTGAATCGTGTTTTTTCAGTTTATTCAGCCTTCTAACAATTTCACTAACTGAATTGGATAAAATTCTACATAATATGTAATATTGTTAATGTGTAGGTGGCATATGTTAGAGATGTAATGTGTATCAGGTTTGTTATTTACTACTGCTAATCAATGATAAAGTTCTCAATGTTACCTGTAATCAGAAGTTATAATTTGAAAGCTTGTAGAACACTGTATTTATTTATTTTATTTTATTTTTTAGGATATTTTAGTTAACAAGTTTAATGTCAGACACAGTCATGGACAATTTTGTTTCTCTAATTCACCTCATTTGCATGTGTTTGGACTGTGGGAGGAATCCATATCTCCTTGAGGAATCCCACACAGACATTGGGAGAACCTGCTAAGTCCACGTATAGTATTACTGTACACACAAACATGATTTATATCCAAGCTTATTGGTTACCATGCTGGATCGTGTTCTCTAATAAAAATTCCTTTTGCTGCCCTGATAAGATTTTACTATCTAAACTTTCTTAGTAGCATCTTAGGATGACCATTAGGGGCAGTCGTGGTCTGGTTGACAGATCACGACGGAAGTGCTCTTGAGCAAGGCACCCAACGCCAAACTGCTCCCTGGACTCCATGGCTAGGGCTGCCTACCACTCCGGGCATATGTGTTCTTTGACCTCTAGTGTTCACTAGTGTGTGTATGTGAGTTTTACTACACAGACTGTGTAAAGCACAGTGGTGAAAAAAGTGTTCTAATTCTAATTAAATACTGGACCAGTAACCAGTAACATCACTACTGCCAGGTTGTTGCTGTTGGGCCTCTGAGCAAGGTCCTTCTCTTGGCTCAGACAGTATACTCTACCAGTACTTTAAGTTGTTTTGGATAAATGTGTCTACTAAAACCTCAGCAAAAAATACAGTCCTGTTTGTTCTGAATTATATTTAAACACATTGATGCCTTTAGCTGTGGATAGAAAATTCAAAAAAAGATTTTTACATTTGAACATTATATGCAAAACTTTAAATTGTTGTAAAGAAAAAAGTTTAACCCCATTCACCCTAAATATTATTTACCCTTGAAATTCAGTAATGCAAATAAAAGGGGTTAATTCAACATGTGCTCATGTTTGCTTCACAGGACTTTGCTTATGTGTATTTGTTCTCCCACTTTAAATAACTCAGGTCACATATTCTCCCATTAAATATTTCCCTTGTCTATTGTTTCTTTTAGACAAACTGCATGGGCTATTGTTTTGTATTGCTTTACCTTTCCCTCCCCTGGATTTGTGTGTAAAAAGGGTTTTCACAATCTGCTGCATGTTTATAAATGAAATAAGATAATTAGAGGACTATTTGTGCTCAAATATTGCCCGTGTTTTGGCTTTCACTCCAACAAAGCAATTGTTGGATTTGTCAAAACACAAATAAAAAACTGGGATCACACTTTGCGGTCAGGTAAATATTAGAGGTCACATCAAAGTTCTCAGAATGAACATTATATTTAAATGATAGTTTTTTCTACATTTTAAATGTACAGCACTGAAAAAATAAGTGGATCAGTGGGATTTTCCTCTTGCACACCAGCGCGAGAGCTTAAACCACTCTTTAGCCACTAAGATGCACAAACGAGAGCATTATTGTGCCAGTCTCAAACCCCGTATAAATAGGAGGTTTGCATCAGGAAGGGCATTCAGCGTAAAATCAATAATGTGACCATGATCTAGCCCAAACAGGAGCAGCCGAAACATTTACACACAATGTAATAATAATAATATTAATAATAATAATAATAATAATTCGAAAAGGAAATTATGAGTAAAAAAGTAAACTGTGTGTAACACTAACACCAGGTAGAACAATTTTTATAATAAATAACTTTAGTTATTTATTAGGAAACCTACATGATTATTACTAATTAAAACCATTTCTTGCCAACTAATAAAGCTTTTTTCTATTTTATTTTTATTTAAGGAGCATTGTGGAGCATTATCACTTTGTTCATAAGATAAAGTAATACTAAGTAGCTGAAGCATCTCCACATGGATTCATTCAATGCAGTCTAAACCAAAATAAACATGACTAGTCTGACCGGTTGTCTACACACTGGGACATACTATTTACTATTTTTTAAGTAGTCAAATCCACTGTCAAAGCCTGAAGCAGAGTGAAGCAGCTTGGGCCTCAAACTGTCAGTGAGATGGGTTTTGAACTCATGGTCAACAGCTCTAAATCTTAATCACCGAGCTCCTCAACATTAGCAAAGTCTGTCAATTACCTCATTCACAGAAGATCCTATGACTCTGTTTATTATAATCCATTTGAATTGTTCATGAGGCGAGGTTGGGGGAGGTGCCTCCTGGGTGTAACGTTAGCTACTGTTTTCACCCGTATCACTGTCTCTAGAGACCCCGGGATTGGAGCTCCTTCCATTCAGAAACAAAGAGAAAGCTGGGGCTATACTGTTAATGCCAGGTTCAATAAGGAAGGTCTAATCGGGATACACTGATCCACTGATCGGCGACGACAGCAGGCTAATAGTCTACATCTGGGAGAGATCGGATCAGTAAAAGAAACACTCAAAATGGCAAAAGGCCAATACTTTTTCAAACGAAGATAAACAGTAACAAATGGACAGGTGGCCTTTTATAAATAATTTAAATAATTTTAAAAAATGTTGAAAATGTGCTAGATAGCATTGCAATGATGGATGTTTCTTTCCTGCTGAATCTTTTCCATAAAGTTTTGTAGTTTAAAGCATTTTCTGTTCATTATATGATAAAATATGTGTATGTATTTTTCTAATTATCATGGATACACATGTTTAATTCTGTCTAATTCTTGTCTAATTATCTGGTAAATAAAGGTGTTATAAACTGCCTCAAAGGACATTTTCCCACTGTTTCAATGTACACTATGTTATCAAAACCATATTGTTTTACTTATTGAGTTCAGATGTTTCAGATATATTCAAGGATAAATCATTTACATAAGATATACTGTATAATGTGTCCTCAGTTTTAAGTCCAGGGGTGACACTTCTCGTTCCAGCATGACATATAATGTGTCCTGTGTACAAAGCAATGTTCAAAAAGATGTGAATAAGACTGGCCTGAACAGAGAACTGGTTATTTATTATTATTATTATTATTATTATTATTATTATTATTATTATTATTATTATTATTATTATTATTATTATTATGTTGTGTATCTGTTTAAAGGAATTTAAGAATGATTCAACAAATCTACTACACCCCTGGTAGATAGATAGATAGATAGATAGATAGATAGGTAAACAGAAATAAATAAATACATACATTAAAAAATAAAATAGCAATAATTAATACAAGATTAATACTGTTTCTTTCTTTCTTTCTTCTGACTCCCTGGAGTTAGGGGTCACCACAACGGATTGTGCACCACATTATTGTTTTTGCAATTACCCCCCTCCTGTTTGCCTCAACCCTCCCTATTTATTCAGGCTTGGTATAAATCATCTTAGTGATTAGATACCTATAGGAAGCTCCTTGGACCTGGACCGGCCCTCCAGGAGATAGAACATGGGGTAACGGAGCGACCCACTTAGTATCCAAAAAGACTTTCAGTCCAAGCAATTGAGGGTTAAGGGCCGTGCTTGAGGACCCAACAGTGACTGTGATGGGATTTGAACCAGTAAAATTCAATTCAATAAAACAAGTTCAGTAGTAACAACCTATTTTAAGCAACAACATCTGGAGGATTTTGCACAACTTTCCTTAAGAAAGAAATGTTTTTTCTGATGTATATATTTTTCTCTGATAAGAAAGTATCAGAATTTGTTTATTTACGTTTAGCTGCATATGTTACAGTCAGTCCTATATTAGGTTTTAATTATTGCTAGTTCTTCAATTGACTTTTATAAGGCCTTGGTGGTTTTATTAGTCCTGATGAGAAGATCGTGGGAGACTTAGGACTTCACTACTAAGTAGTGTCATACACAGCCTACTGCTGCACCCTACAGTTAGAAGAGCTTCAGTTCACCCTGTCTTCTCTCTCTCCTCTCTCGTCCACATATTTTCCCTTGTTCTCACTTTTTTCCTCTCCAAATCCGTGTCATCTCACCCCTTCATTCTCTCATTCCGCCCACCGGCCCTATCTGTTACTATCACTACATTAACTCTCTCTCTCTCTCGCAGCCTCTCTGACTTTCGTTCTCTTTGTTGTAATCACCAGAGCTCACCATCTCCTCATAATCTCATTTCTTTGAGTAATTTATATTTTAACTAAGTTAGCTGTAAAGTTCACAGTCTTTGTTCCTGGGAACTGGATACTGGACACTGTTTCAAATCCATAATCGCACACCAGCCCTTTAAATGTAAATACCAGAGGGAGAAGGCATTAATTATTCACAATTGGTGCACAGACATGGCAAATGTCTTTGTGACTGTAATCTTAATAACTTTGAGAATAAATAATCTTTGCAATGTAATTGACCTGGTATTGAGGTTTTGTTAATTATTTTACCTGCTAAACCCTTTACCATGACGTGATCCATAAAATGTAAAATAAAAATTCAAAGTCTGTATTCACATTTAAAACTTGGCTTCTTTTTAATCTTTTTTTTCAAACCAGTAACATCTTAGATAGATAAATACATTTTGCACAATGGTATTTTCCCATTCCAAATTTATTTTTAGGGTTAGTATAGAAATAGGTAGGGGACGAAATCCATGTGCTTTCCAGAGCATCTCGTCTGTGTGTCCCGTGTTTCCCAAGGTGGCACAGGATCCACTGCAACCCTGACCCGAATATAGCATTAGATAAGATAAATAAATGGAACCTAACCATTATTTTAAATTCATTCTTCACAAGATAGAAGTGAAAAAATAAACACTGTACTTCACTGTTTGTGACAAAATACTAATAATGTTTTCCATTACAGATCAGATTTGTTTTTGTAAACCTGACATTAAATCATAAATCAACATATTTAAATTTAATTACCTTGTTAATTGTTAAAAATATTGATTTACAATATGTTAGACATAATGAGTATTATTTAATTATAATTCAACCAATTTTGTTTTTATTTTACTTATTCCCTGGTGCATGGTGGCTTGGTGTGTAGCACTGTTGCCTCAAGGCGAGATGGTCCTGGGTTTGATCCTGGGTTCTTTCTGTGTGGAGTTTGCACATTCTCACTGTGTCCGCTTGGTTTTCCTCTGGGTTCTCCAGTTTCCTCCCACAGTTCAAAAACATTTGTGAATTGGAGAAATGAAATTGTCAGTGACTGTGTTTGATATAACTTCATATAAAATATTTGATATAAAATCATAATTTACTCACATAATGTAGGTTGACATATTAAATAAATAAATAATATTATTAACAGGGGCAACTTCAACATCAGTGGCTGAGAATGAACTAATTACAGGCTGTTTATTAGTTGATGAGTTTTGTTGAACAGCTTTGCCCCTTAGAATTTTAAGTCAGCTTTTTCTTTATGATCATTATTTGTTATATGAAATACTTTATACCATGTCTTTAATCGTCAGACACTTTTGTCCAAAGTGATTTCCACTTTTGTGACACTGTACAGTCTAAGCAGTTGAGGGTTAAGGGCCTTGCTCAAGGGTCTAAAGGTGAGAACCTGGGCTTGAATCATTGACCTACTGTTAAACTGGGATCTAATTTTCACCTTTTCGGGCCCTTGCATGGCACAGTGGTCCATTATGCTAGCCCATCACCCCTGTTCAAATCTAAGCACTGATATTGGCCAGAAAAGCACAGACAGATATGATTAGCTAGTGTGTGTGTGTCTGTGCGTTGATATGGTGGTCTTACCAGGGTAGTCCTTGCACCCAGTATTTTCCTCATGGAATTGAAATTGTATCCACCCTGTCCATTGTAAAAAAAAATAATGATAGCATATAATAACTATGCAAACATTTTTAATATTCTTGAGCCACTGTGTATTAGGGACACTGTCTGACGTTTAGCACATGAACACTGGTGTAGTGCATGTCGGACCTGCACTTATTATAGACACCGTGAGTTTCATGATGCAGACTCGGTTCAGAATAACTCCGGAGCAGCTTCCTGCGAGCGAGGGCGACCTTGTCATATGGCTCTCATTTGGTGCCTTCCACACAGATATGCCCTTCAAAACTGCAAAACAATCTCACAATTATGGCTTAGAGATGCCTGCCAAATTCGATATGTACCTTAATTAAACCTTCACACCGAGTTCTGAAGCTATCATTATTCCTTCATTATTTATTATATTTATTAAAAGTGTACATACTGCTGTAAAATATATTTATGTTTTGATGGGCATGGATTTCAAATAGGAACCATTTATATTTGATGGACTTATGCTGCTTCACAAACATTGTATAATATCATTTAATGTTTAGGTATAGTCTCCTGGATTCTTCTTTGTGATTTAGCTGAAACATGGATGACACTGTCCACACTTTTAGATAGTCAGAGGTAACCCTGAAACATCAATCATCTGGTCTGACCATCTGAACCTGATGAGCTGCCTTGTTATCTACCAAGACACCTGCCTAAGTAGAGTATTCTAATCACTCGTAAAGCAGAATATTCAGATGCACCATTTAGACTGTGATTACGTCACCTCAGAAGCATGCAGTCAGGAACTTCTAACCCCTCAGAGAAGGCGTAATGTGATTGTGATAGGAAAAGGATATAAATATGTGTGTAATAAATAAAACGAAAAAACCCTGCCAATACTAACTTTTATTTTCTTTGTGTGGTTATGTGTGCTTTTGATCTGTATTGTTCTGTTGGTGTGTCCACAATAGGGGGCGGGAGTTGGGGTTGAACTAATGGGCTGGGGTTTGCAGAAGGGGTAACCACTGTATATATAATGTGTATGTGTGTGTAATACTTTTTTAATTACTCACTCATGATTATATGAATGTGATTGCTTTATTTAAAGATTAAAGCCATTTGCACTGTGTAGAGTGGTGTGCTGCACAGATTGCAGTGTTGACAGTGTATATCTGTGTGTGAGAGAATCGTGACTCTCTGTTCTTTTTTGGCTAAATCAGACTCAGTCTGGAATGTGATCTGTACTTGATTTGTGTGCAGACATATGGGACAGTAGCATTAAAGAATGCTAATGCAGAGAGCCTGGCAAGCACACACACAAACACATGATTATATTGTTATATTCTTACTATTTACCATTTACTCTTTGCATGCATATGCACTTAAAATGTGTGTTTTTCTCTGGTTAAAGGGTGAAATAGCTAAGTTGTGTGTTTACCGTTTACACATAGTGTCCTCTACATTTGCAAAACTGCGTATCTCTTATAGACTGACATACACTTGCATGTGTTGTCCATTTCAAAATCATTTAGACACTGACATCTAGTACTCTTAAGTGGAAACAAGCTTCTCACAAGCTTCTTATGCAACTGCTTTCTTAAAATCCAAAATGTGATTTTATAAAATTTAAAATTTAAAAATGATATTCAATAAAAAAGATATACCAGAATTGCACTATATTAGACATAGACATGATAATAATGATCAATTTGTTGATTATGAAAAGAAAATATTGAACTCCTCAATATCACCTTATCTATATGAAAATAACTTAATGAACTCATTT
>JAYDZG010000043.1:21580907-21594327 GCA_034509265.1 Microcambeva bendego
TGAGAAAGTTTCAACAGAAGACCTGCATTGGTTCTTTTAACTGCAGCTAACCTTTCAATTGAACTGAATTGTTATCCCATCATTACTTTTTATATAATTCCCTACACACATGCAGATCGAGCTTTTCCACACATGCTGAGCGTAAGCGATGACAGAAATGAGTGTGTTTCAGCAATGCATGTCCGGTCCTCCTGCTAATCCCCACATCCAGAGATGATTTCATGTTGTAGAGATCAGGAAGCAGCTGCTGTTCCCATAGCACCGTATCACTGAGCGTTCCTGTCCACGAAACTTGAGCTGTCCTCCACCTGGGCCTCCACATGGACAGGTGGCACCTCCGACTCGCACCAGTGTGTGCATGTGTGTGTGTTAGGGACTGTGTGAAACTGTGTCCATGCTTTTATCTTCTTTCTCTTGCCCTTGTGTGTGCGCATGTGCGTGTGAAAGCGAGAGGTTGTGAGGTTGTTTTTTGGACATATTAACACCTGTCGTGCTAAAATTCATGTTGCGGGAAGTCTATGCCACCCCCAGGGGACAAGACTGTGCCAACCAGTATCAGTAGCTTGAGAAACATGCGGACACTCTCTCTAATGCTTCCTCTTCTGCTTATTGTAAGTTTTTCTTACTGCCTGTTTTTTTTTTTTTTGGTTCATCTTTTGTTTACTCTTTTTCTCTAGCCCTTTTTTTTATCTATATATGTATCTATCTATCTATCTATCTATCTATCTATCTCTTTATCTCTCTATCTATCTATATATATATAATTTTATTTATTTTCATTTACAGTTATGCCACACAGACGTGAGTAATTTTATGGCTTTATCACAAACCACATATTTGTGCTACTCAGTGTATAATTAAATAATAAGCAGCACACATCAATATGACAACAACAGTGTGCAGTTTAAAGAGTTTAAAAATTATTATGGATTAGTGTCTTCGGTCAATATACTATTAAATACAACCCCCAATATCTGATAATTTGTCCAGAAATGAGGGAGATGATTATCATTAAAATGTTTAAATGGAGGAGATTTGCATATTTCTCTTTCTACAGTGCACAAACATTATTAAACAATGCAAAACATCTGAAGAAATTTCAATGTGTAAATTAGCAGTCTAGGCTGAATACTCCCTACATTTAAAGTTACTGTATATTTCATTCTCCCTCTTTTTCTCCAATTTTCACCTGCACAAGTCGATCTTCTCTGTGTACAGAGAGTCACACCCTGATCAGCACTTTTCCTTAACTGCTTGATCTGACATCATCAACCTGCCCGCAGAGATCATGGCTTGCTCAATTATGACAAGACCCTGGCTACCCTATGAAAAACAGCCAATCATTGTTCATACAGCCACCCAGCCTAGCCCGGATGGAAGAGCTGAGACTCAAATCCAAGCTCTAGTGTTTTAGTGTGTTTTACCACCACACCACCTGAATGGCATAATTATTTATACCAGAAAGTTGGTCCATACATACAGTTGCTCTTTTACCTGGTTTTTCTAATGTATTTTCTGTTATGTGTGTGTGTGTATGTGTGAGTGTGTTTTCTTTGTATTGTCTTTTGTGCTGTGTTAGTGGGATCGGAAAAGCATTGACTTGTTAAAGGTATTTGAGATTCAGGCAGGGTTTATTAGTGAGCAGACTTTCTCGTGAACGCCCTCAGGCCAGCACCGCTGATGCAGTTGTTTTGTAGTCTGTGTAAATTTAGCATAATTGTGCAGGAAAGTGAAATAAATTAAATAAACATTAACATCCCAACCTGTTTGGTTCAAACCAACCTAGATGTGTTTAAACAGAACAGGAACAGAAGAAACGAGGGTGTGGGATGCAGGCATGATTTCATCTGACTGCCTTGTTTCTCCTGTCCCACAAAACAAATGGTATTTATTTATTTTATTATTATGTTTTAATAATCATGTTGTGGGGAAATATATTTAACAATCTGCAGTTAATTTAGTATCAATTTAGCCTTCTTGAATTGCTCCCCACTTCATTGTCAGTGAAGACTGCAAGTCTTTTCTCTAATTTTCTATTCAATATATGTCAACTTGCATCTCCAGGTCTATCCACTGTGTTTGATGGGGCCTTGACAGGGCCACACCAGGACTTGCCCCAAAGCCTCTCCATAGCCTGATGTTGTGTTCCCATATAAGAAGGGTTTCTTTAGGATGTCCCTGCATTCCCTCAATTCTTGTCAGTGCCCCATACCTGCTGCTGAGAAGCCACCAGATTGTTTCACCCTATAGAATGTCTGTGGTTGTGATTTTCTCAAAGCATACAGTGGGTTGATCCTTAAGGTAAGTGAAGGATTAATGAGACAGTACCTTGGATTTTTGTCACTTTTGATGAAAATGAGGAGCTAAACTTTTTCTATTTAAAAATCCTCCAGACTAGAGTGGCACTGTGTCTAAGTGGGTAGCACTGTCACCTCACAGCAAGAAGGTCCTATGTATGATCCCCAGGTGGGGCAAAACTGGTCCTTTTAATGCAGAATATGAATGTTCTCCCTGTGTCTGTGTGGGTTTATTTCAGGCTTCTTTCACAGTGTCAATACATTTTTATTAACACTGCCTACCTTTGACGAGACCATGAGTGAAAGTCATGGAAAAAGTCACATTTTCTGAGCTGGCTTGGTGGGTATATAAGAAGTGATTTAGAACATCCTTTTCAGTATTAATACATCCTTGCAGATAATGGACACCCAGCAAGACAATGCAACATGTCACATGGCTACAAAAGTCATTGGTTGGAAAACTATTACCAAGACTTCTTAATACTGCCCTGGCCCCCTAATTCCCCAGACTTGAACCCAACTGAGTATCTGTTGGACCAGCCAGATCGTCTCCTACTCACCATCCAGCAGCTGTGGAATGCAGTGTAGTCAGCATAGCTCCAGATTCCTGTGACAACCTACCTGGACCTTACTGAGTCACTCCCAGCTATGCATACATGTATACCATGATTATTTACAAACTGTTTGTTTGTTTTTTTTGTTGTGGTGTGTGTGTGTTTTAATTAAATATGGATTTAATAGATTTGCTCCATATTTCAATATACTGATGCACATAATGCATTTTATAGCCTCACACAGGGCCTGGATTTTCTCTGGTATCCTTTATAAACTCAAAAGCTAACAAAGACTTCTTTTCTTTTTATCCCGGTTCATCCCACACCATTAAGAGGTCTGAAATATCTCTGAAGATATTTGGCTTCTAATTGAAAATAATTAACGTTTGCCATCTTTGAGGCTTCAAAGTTATATTGTTCCTTTATGCATTGGAGTAATTAATTTTTAATTTAACAGTTGAATGCAAATCCTTACCCACAAATATTATTCATCATTTTAATGTGCCAAATATTTAAATATTTATGGCCATGCTCAGCAAAGGGTACAGACATGAGGCATGGCAGAGCATTTTTGACACTTGATCATGATTGTTTTTTCCCTGTTGTATCTTAGAAGTGTGTCAGCCTTAGTATTAGTAAAGTCTTTTCACTATAGAAAATGGCAGTGCATATTTACTACTTATGTTTTTGTTATTGATTTACTCTATATGACCAAAAGTATGAAGACAGTTGACCACAGGCACTTTTAAGTTGTGTTTGAAAACCCAATGAGCTGCTTTGCTCTCTAACTGCCTACATAAGCAGCTGCCTCAGTAGAGAGGATTGTAATTAAAACTCACTAATTTTAAACTCACTTCTAGGTTTTCGAACACACTTTTAGTGAGCTGTCTCCTATAATGGCATTTTTATTAAAACGCCTTTCATAACATATTGGAATGTATTTGTAAAAATATTTTACTTATTTAGTTTATTTGACTAAATTTGTTTATTTGAATTTTAACTCCATGTTAGTTAATGGTTACACAAGATTAATCAGCTCACACATTTATATCAAACACAGTCATGGACAAGTTTAAATCTTTGATTCATCTCACTTGCATGTTTTTGGACTGTGGTATGAAACCGGAGTACCAGGACAAAACTTAGGCAGATGCGGGGAGAACCCAGGAAATTCTTGCATTTCGAGTCAACAGTGCTGCACTCTAAGCCACTGTGCCACTCTTCATGGACCTCTAAACACTGGGCTCTGTGTAGGGGTAAAAGAGGTCAAACCAAGTGTTTAGGTACCTCATTAAGTGCACAGGAAAACAGGGATGCTAGAACAGACCAAGTTAGAAATAAATCAAGAATGAATATAGTGATATTATACAATGTGCATGTTAGCATTAGATGTGGCCAAAACAGATGAACTTTAGAAATACTTGAACACACTTGAAAACATAGGGAGCTGCCCTGTAGTATTACTGTCTACATAGACAGCTGTCTAACTAGTGAGGGTTCAGCTTATTTGAATGGCCGGCTTAGACAGAGATTGCATTGCATTTTGCTTCTAAGCTAACACAGTTAGCATCATGACATTCAACATACATCACTCTTCAAATTCATTAAACATCTATAATAATTAATTAACATGTTAAAATAACTTTTATTTGTTGACCCACATCAACTGCCACATTATTTTTTTGGAAGAGATGACATGCCGCACTGAATTCTGGAATATCCTTATACAATAAGGATGCATTTGATGCTTATACCATTTATACTTGACTATCTGTTTGTAGTATTAAGGCATCTAGAATTTCGAACAGCTTACTTCTCAGAAGTGCACATAGAATGACGTAAAATACTGCCTATGTAGAGAGCTCACTAGGTTTTTGAACACAACCATAGTCTAACTCACTTTCTTTATAATTGTCTCAACCATAGCTGATATTTGTCTAATTATTGTAAAATGCTTGTACATCAGCCTCTGGCTGCCTCCAGAAAAGCTCATACTGGAGGGATAATCCTAAAGGCAAATCTTTCAGCCCAGGTCTAAATCTGGCCTCAGATGGGTGATTAACAGAAACCTATTTCTCTTCCTGAGTGGAATTAACTATAAACAGTGCTTTAGCTGCACAGATTAGTGATTTTAACAAATAAATAAGTAATCTAAAAGTTACATAAACTTGTTACACTGAGACTCAAATAGGGAAATACCATCATTAGAACGTGTAGTGGAGTTATGTGATATCAACAAGAAGGGGTAGTGTTCTGAAATCAATTTGCTTGTGGAAGTGCACTGGTAAACCATCAATTCAAATTGGATAGTGTAATGTGATGATGATGATGATGATGATGATGATGACGGTGATGACGGTGATGATGATGATGATAAACTTGGGATGTTTCATCTTTATTGACTTAGGATATCACACCCCCATGTTTCCATTTGCCAGCCTTAATTTGGCTTAACAAGTCAAGAGGCACAGTGCAGAAGCAAATAGAATTCAATGTTGCTCATCAAACAGTATTTACCTGAGGGACTCAGCTCTGGGACTAGTGTTTTTAAGCATCTGTATAGGGAAAATTGGAAAAAACTTAATTTTTGTTAAGTTGCTGCCACAGATGTCATTTTGTTTCGAGTTTTGTCCATTGCTGTCATAGCAACTTTTGGGTGGTTTTCTTAGGTCTCAGTCTGGGTCCTGTGAGAATTCGGGTGTCACTCCACAGTAGACTGTAACAGTAGTCCGTCATTGATTGAACTTTCTCTATTTTTTGCTTTCCCATTGAGATTATTTTTTAGCTTTTTTTTGCTCTGTCTGAATCTCCTCCATTTGTTTTTAATTACTTTGAGTAATTGTACTTTACTTTAACACAAACATAGTGTAATCGTTCAAGTCATCATATTGTTCACCGTTCACAAATCTGTTGAAACTACAATATAATTTTATTCATAAGGAATTGTGGACCAAGCTTTAATTTAACTAAACTTAATAAAAACTGTTAGTAGCATGAGCTATAGCTGTGGAACCTTGATGTGATCCATTTGGGTGGCACTGTTGACAGATGGTGGAATGTTTTTCCTTGTGATCCTTCTGAAGGCAGATAGATATTATTTTATAAACTCCAGTCAAACCAGGATCACAGGAGCTCCGTGTGCATTAATCCACTTCTGAAGCATGCCATGTTTCAGCCAATACTAAAGTCATCC
The DNA here is from genome assembly GCA_034509265.1 of Microcambeva bendego. NCBI lineage: Eukaryota > Metazoa > Chordata > Actinopteri > Siluriformes > Trichomycteridae > Microcambeva > Microcambeva bendego. Next base: position 21,586,952 of record JAYDZG010000043.1, read on the forward strand.
ACTGAAAATTGGGTTGGGGGAACAAATCTACTATAGTGTGTCAGCCAGATAAACGAGGTCAGCCAGTATATACAATACATACAGTATAATGTGATGTGTAGAATCAGATAACTGGACATACCTGGGTGTGTGTCTGTCTGTGTGTGTGTGTTTGTGTGTGTGTGTTTTATATATATATAGGTTTGGTGAAACCAATTACATTCAGAAGTCACATGCTTAGTTAAATGAAGTCCACCTAAGTGTCACATGATCTGTCGGTATATACACACCTATTCTGAAAGGCCCCAGAGGCTGCAACACCATTAAGCAAGAGACACCACTAACCAAACAACACCATGAAGACCAAGGAAAGTCAGGGTCAATGTTGTAGAGAAGTACAAGTCAGGGTTGGGTTATAAAAAATATCCAATTATATTTTAATATAGAGAAACTACATTTCCCATTAAGCACCAGGCTCATCACTGAGTAATGATCGCAGGTACGAAGTGTGTAATGCAAAATGGTTTTTTGGGGGAAAATTTTAAATGGAAGTTAAAGTTAGAAATAATTAATACAGTAGAGCACTTACATTATTTTTTTTTTTACATTTCGAGAGCTGCATTGCTGAAGTGAATCAGGGGCTCTTTACGATCACTTCACATTAGGGAGAACTATAAATGGATTTAGAAACCAAGCACACACCCACATACATGTTTGTTATTTGTGGTACTTGGTTGTAACAAATTAAATTTATTTTTTTTTGTTTAGTGTGAAGGACAGAACATTTATTCAATTGAATTCAATTCTAGCTCAGGTTAAAAAGTTCAAGTTCTAAAATAAGACTCATGTTTAATGTATTTTTTTGTATTTTTTGTTAATTTGTTGTGTATTTTTAAATTTATCATCACAATTCGTTCCTCTCTGGCTGGGAATATTATCATTATACAAATCCATTATGGTTATTAATAATTCAGGTGAGGTTTTGGCCAGGTTGCAAAATGCATAATTAAAAGAATTATTAAATGATTATGAATATAATGATTAAAAACTTTTTTTTATTATTAAATGCTTGGTCTTTTTTTTAACAAGCTTCATTTCAATAAAGGGTCTGTACTGTATAATTTGCCAAATGCTCTGCAATGATAGTGCTAAATTGAGTTTAAATGCTTTCATTGTCTCCCACTTGTATTATTTCTATTTATTTAGAATAACTTTGAGCTGCCACTTTGGAGGGGTTTACAGTATTACATTTATTAGAAGCAAAACTCGAGGCAGCTTCATTCTACAGCTGAGTGTAAGGAAGGACGAGAGCTCAAGTGGTTCAGTAATTAATGCTGTATGCCATCAGAGTGTAATGTGTAATCTAGTTTTTTTTCTGACTTTGGGAAGAAGTGAGAAATACATTATGGTTTCATTAATTGATTTTTTTGCTGTTTTAAAATGGAGCTCTCAAAGAGGTAGCAGAATTAGCCACTCTCAGGCCAATTAGACAAGCTGAGGCCTCTCTTGGCCACCCACACATGCATCTCAATCAATGGCAATGCCCACAGGTGGATTGCCAAGTCTGAAATGCTCACTCCAACTCTCGCATGCTAAATGGTGGGCTGAGTTCACGCACTACATACACTCACAGTAGAACCAAGGAACATTCTGAATCACTTTATTCCAGTAAAGCTCAGATTAATGGATGGACAACACTGACATTGACATAATAAAATAAAATAAAAGATCTCATCTGTTGGCTTATTTAAAACTCAGACGAGTACAATTAAATTTGTCAAATGAATCAAATGACTTTTGTCTTGCCATTTATTGTTTGCCTTCCTTTCTATGGAGAAAACCACAAGTCACTCAAAAAGGTCCGTGAAGATTTGGGAGGGCACACTTCAAACATTTCAAGTAGCATAGCCAATAATATGCAAACACACAATAATAATGGATTCCAACGCAAAATGGAATGACCTTTAATTATGGTATAATTCTGTCGACGATCATAACCTGGAGCCTCATGACTAAATTTTACAATTAGCCCATTTAACCTGCCATATGACGCTGACCTTTTGCCGAGCGCTCGGCGAGACCAGGCTTGAACGTTAACACGACCGACATCTGTTCTGGAACAGAGATGGTTGCTAGCTTACCCCTCCTTTGCTGATCCCAAAGGCTTTTTTTCTTTTTTGGATGACTTGGGCACCACCGACACCCTGGCAAAGAATTCTGTTGAGAGGAAACTGGCTGACATGGTGGTGGCATTGAAATGCAAGTTTTGCACTTAAGTGACAATCTGCTGTGGCTGTCAGACTTGAGCGCAGCAGGACTGACTTACATTCTCACTCTGAGAATGTAAGTGTGTTGTCTTCTTAAGAAAGAATTATTACAGTATTTATAATTTAATAAAAAATTCATGATAATAAAACCACATTCAATGATAGCAACCAATATATAGATTTAAAACGATTGCTGATGAAAAAGAATTCATATAAAAGTTGGCATATATAATGTAGTTTTGGTAGTAATGGCATAACTGGGGCTTTTGAGAGATTGGAGCGAATGGAACAAATAATTTGGAAAAAATATTTTAGTTTGTGAAAAGTTCAAATCTTCACACCTCATTGACATCTGCATTGACATTGAATGGAGCTGTCACCACATGTTGATTGTATTATAACAAAACGCCAGATGTTGCTGGCAAATTAAGCACTTTATTGTTTTTTCTTAAACACTTTGAACAAAATTATCCCCAACAGCAGACCCCGTCTTCTTCAAGAACCTTCCATTCTATAAACTATATAATTTGGATATTAATAACAGAATAATGAAAGAGAATGCATGTTATGTTGATTGCCAACTCTTTTAAAGGGGTGTGGTCATAACTGCCACATGGGTTACTTCCAGGTGCTCTTGTTTCCTACCACTGTCCAAAAACATGCAGCCAGATTAATTAGAGACAATGAATTGTCCTAAAGGTACCTAGCTACTAGGATGCATAAACTAGTGCATTGTAGTGCCTGTCCCAAGCCTAAATAAATAGATGGGTTGTGTCAGGAAGGGCATACGGCATAAAAACCACGAACTGGCAAAAACCACGAACCGGCAAAAAGGTTATATGTTCGATTTCTGGGTCCCTTGTGTGGAGTTTGTGTGTTTTCTCTGTCCCTGAGTGGATTTACTGCAAGTTCTTTGGTTTCATCATACAGTCCAAAGATCGACAAGTGAAGTCAACTGGAGGTGAATTATTAAGTTTATGAACTGATGAACTACCGTTTCCTGTCGTGAATGTAACCGAAGCATAATGTTAAAATCCTAAAAGCAATCTAATTTAGGAAAATGTTGAGTTACAAGGTGATTATATGTAAAGCGTATATGTAGCAAGATAAAAAGTTTGGTGCTAAGCAGCAGGCTGGTGACAATTGGATGAGTGACTGCGCTTGGCCGGTGGTCAGTGTGTTTGCAAGTGTGTAACCAAAAGTGTCTGTGTGATTGGCGGACGGTGTGTATTTGTCTCTAGGCCAGGTCCTTGCTGCAGGCGGCTCAGGTTGGCCCAAGTACCGCAGGAGAGCAGATGGCCAGCCAAAGCTTGTAGTCACACTTACCTTCCCTGCTAAAATCCTAATCCCCCAACACAGTCTCCTCCAAGACTGGCCGGCGCACCGCGGAGTGTCGCTCCAATCTGGACATGAGCGTAGCCTGCCAAGCGCTTGCGACAAACACACACACATACAAAAACCTTCTTTGAGTTGTACCCTGGCCAGACTCAGGCTCTGTCAGAGTAATTAAGATACCTTAAAAAACAAACCTTGTTTGAAATGGATGAACCATGAAAGTGGGAAGGGTGGACGTGTTCTCAAAGGTTTATGTTTTATGGCTTTTTCGGACCCAGATATCTGATGCGTTTGATCACGTTTTTTAAGTCCCTTTACATTTAAAATGGATAGATTCAGATCGGCGACTGAAACAACTTATGCTCCAATTCTTGTATTTCTTTTGCTAGCTGCTCATTTCTAAAATTAATAACAGAAAGAAACGGCTCTGTGCTGCCACATTCAGGATCAATAATGCTTAGAGGCGGCACGCAAGTCAGCCTGACACCGCTCAGCTGTGCCTTTTGGCTCCGGACACAGAGAACGCAGGCTGTTATTAGCCCAGCACTAGCATCGCGACTGAGTGCAGATGTTAAAATGCTGGTTTAGAAACAGATCAGACATGAAAACAAGCTCACACATCTCTCAGCCATGTCAGGCCAAATTCGAAAATCTGACACCAAAGGGACATTTATTACTGTACACAGCTTCAGAATTCTCTGTGTAAACAGCACAAAACACAAAAGAAATGTGGATTCTAAGTGACTTTGTGCACAGAGAAAATCTGATTTTGATAAATTCCTTAAACAGTATTGCCATTAATTAGAATTTGATAGAAAGTGTCAAAGTCTGTTCACAGTCAAGCCAGCTTTATATTTTCTTTCTTCTTTATATTTTTCTTTTCTGCGAAAACTCACACACACTACTCTCACTTATTTGTTCTTAAAATGAAAGCAGCAGGGCAGCCTTTGAGTGTGGCAACCTCTGAGTGAGGTTGTGCTTATATGAAACTTGCTTGACTCTGGACAGTGAGGCTCCGACAGCTTCTTATTCATGGTATTATTATTATTATTATTTATTTAGTTATTTATTCATTTTTAATTAAAATGTTTTATTTTTTTATTAATATTTATTCATTTATGATACTATTATTGGTTTACTTGCGATTTATTTAATCCTGTTTTATTCATTTATTTATTTATTTATTTATTTGTAAAGTAGCTATGGTTCCATGTTTTCTTTTGTACTCATGGAAAACTTTTTGAGACCTGCAACATTTGCAGATGAAATTGCATTGTCAAAAACAAAACAGTCAAAATCAAAAATGCCATCATCAAATGTAAAGAGTTTATTATTGAACAATACAAATAACAAGAAACTGCAAAACAATTGTATTATTTTAGGAAGAATGCTATGAATATTATGCATATTGACCAATAGAAATATACACTATTGGTTTCCCAATTACCAATTCAAAAAATACTGGTAAACCAAGTTACCTCATGCACACACCAAGGCTTGATTTCAAACAGGCCAGTAGCACAGATGAGGCTTAAACTCTGATCAGAGCCATGGTGAGCTAATTTATTATTATTATTATTATTATTATTATTATTATTATTATTATTATTATTAGCAATTCCACTAAATTTCTAGTCACACAATGCGCTACAATATTTCTGGAAAAGGGAACAAAGCCATTTCAAAGGCTCCATTATTTTATTTAAATCTTGGCAGTAGTACATTTATCCAGGAGGTCCGACCTGCTTAAATGTATAAAAGGGTTCAGCAACTATTAATTGTATTTATTTTAATATTCTCTGCATGAAGCAGACACTTGTATCCAAATGAACTAACAATTTTGACCAAACAGTGCCAGCAATTGAGGATGAATCAACTGAGCTGCCATTGCATCATAGTTAGCTGCAGAATAAAAGGATTTGGGGAAGGGTAGCCACAGCCCCTAAAACAACTACATAAATATATTTAATAATTTAAAATCATTCAGTGTAACAAATATGCAATGACAAACAGTCAATTACTTTTACACAGCACGGCATACTCATCTTGAGAGCCAAAACTGCATTTGTTTTGTTTTTTATACATTTAGACAAGAAAGGACATGATATTACCTGCCTAGATGGACATTTTAAATGATGTGTTTAATATACTTTGTATTTATGTATGAGATTACCAAGGTTATAGATGCTTTAGTCCTGTAGCTGTGAGCTGTTTATGGCTTATTTAGTTGATACCTGCTGTGTCATGCACTCCTCTTCCTTCAGAGAAAAGAATGACACCATGACAAAAGATGAAGAAAGAAAAGACTGAAGGGAGGAGAAATAAAAGTAAAAAAGAAAATGAAACATAATGCTGATTATTAAATTGCAGGCCTGGGTATTGCCAGGAACCTATTCCTCATCATTAATTATTCATTCTTTCCTTCAGTAATGCAATACTCAGGTGAGGTGTGCGGGTGATCGAGCATATAATTTCAAGGCTTAATAGCGATGTGGTGACCGAATCCGGGGATAGATCAAGAATATCAATCAGACACACATGTACGCAGATCGGAATCTGTCCTTTGTCATGTTGTTTACTGCTTTATTATATTATGTAGCTTTAGGGAGGAACTAATGCTGACCTTTCCTGGGTTTAAAGAATGTTTGAATGAATTTCAGTCCCTTATAAATGAAAATTATACCGAATATAAGTGAGGGCATGCATTAAAATAAATAGTCATTATGATAGTGCTCCATAGTGCACAAATGGAGCTTATTGGATCTGACATGTGTTAGATTGGGCGGACGAAATACGATGCCTGCAAAGATGATGATTTTCACTTTGGTGTCATTTCTTGTTAGGTCTTTGATGACAAAATAATCGACTTGATTGCAGTTAAATATTGATACTCTATAAATCTCTCATTCCTAAAATACTCGGAGCCTAACGTCACCTCAGTCTGATTGTTTATCTTTCAACTCTAATTCGATTATGTTATTAATGATAGTCAAAGCGGTCGCTTAGTAAACAGTCTCCTGGAATCAATCTTTGATATGACTTTCACTGCTTTCATGTTTTATATATCTCAAGTGTTATTCATTTTGTTTGCAGATCATATCCATGGAAGAGCAACTGGTTTAATAATGCACATCACTTAACAAATGCTCTAGACAGACAAATACAGATCTTGGCAGCTCTTGAACGCATGCCTGAGGGTTTCACTTACTTCCATCTTTTTTTACTAGTGTATTCATATATATATATATCTCTCTCCCTCACTCCCTCTCTCTCCCTCTCTCTCTCTCTGAAAATGCATGTTCATCCATATGCCTTCATAGTTTTTGGTTAATAACTACGGAACAGAGTAATGGCTCTTATCCAGGTTGTGAACTGATGCACCTGCTGCTCAGATATTACAGGGCAGGAGTATGTTGAATTCCAAAGATGAGGTCTCTTCACAGCCCCTCCCCAAAGCATTTATTTATTTAATTATTCAAATTATATTTTCACGTTTTGATTTCAAAATCATACCTACCTGCCATGGTGGTGCAGGTTTCTATAGCTCCAGCTACCCTGTCTCTGAGTTTTCAACACAGTAAAGAAGAGATAAAACTAAAATATGATAAACTTTTGAAACTGCACCAGACCGTCTGTTAATTTGGCATTGTTAGTTTGGCATTTAACATTATCTTTTTATTATTATTATTATTATTATTAATATACAACAATAATCATATTATATAATAATAATAATAATAATAATAATAATAATAATAATAATAATAATAATAATAATAATAATAATAACAATAA
>JAYDZG010000043.1:21621082-21633858 GCA_034509265.1 Microcambeva bendego
TATTGAGTTGAACTTTTGTTATTGACCAAATACTTATTTTTCACCATAATTTACAAATAAATTTGTTAAAAATTCTACAATGTGATTTCCTGGATTATTTTTTCCTCATTTTGTCTCATAGTTGAAGTGAACCTATGATGAAAATTACAGACCTTTCTCATCTTTCTAATTAGGAGAACTAAAACAATCAGTGGCTGACTAAATACTTTTTGCCCCCACTGTGTATACATACATACATGGAACCTTTTGGATCCTGGACGGTTTAGCAGAGGGACATTCTTCCTGTTAGGAATATTCAGGGGTCGAAGACTTAAAACATGAGGTTTTACTCCTGAAGGTCTAAACATGGAGTTGTTTTAACGGTTTGTGAAACTTTGTTTAAAGTGCGATTTCAACACTTTGAGAACCTAGCGAGCGACTCCGAGATTTAGACCTCGCTGACAATATAATAGTATTTCACGAGTTTACACAAGGTTTTGTACACACATGCCATAATACAGAAATATTTTGTCAATAGGAATATACAAAACACTTTTTAGGTCCGGGCTTTTAAAAACAATGGGTTCTTGGAGCCAAATCTTTGGGATGAGATGTTTATATGGTTTCAGCTGGTGCCGTCTGACCCACCTTCTGCTTAAAACCTGCGTCCCAGGACAAATAAACAGGAAGAAGACTAGGCGGCGGAGAAAGAAGTGCTGTATTTATTGAAGCTTATGGTGACTTGGGCTCGGTCCAATCTGCTGAAATAAACTCAGCATTTATTCACAGACACTTGCTGTGATACACCAATTAATTTTACACACTGTTGAAGCACTTTTCCCTCTGGCTTTTTAGAAGTGCTTTGTTTTTCTATCCAGGTTCTATGTTTGAAAGCCGGTAGATACAAATGCTTAAACATTTTTAACTGTACATTAGTTCACTTAGTACATTCTTAGCATATTCCAATTTAGTTTAAATGTAGTATGAGTTCTTTATAAATGTCTGAGAACAATAATCATGGACAAACAGACAAATATTTGTAATTTACTCCACTCACTCACTCACTCATTATTATTATTATTATTTTTATTTTATTTTTATTTATTATTTATTTTTATTATTATTATTGTATTTTTTATGATGATGATGATGATTTGTAGGCTTTTTTTTCTTCCCAATTTAGCATGTCCAATTGCCTGTGTTTCGCTTCCTCTCCACTAATGCTGGCTCTGAGTGGGAAGGCCCCTCCGACATGTAGGCAGCCGCTGTATATATTTTTTCTTGTACACTTTGTCTAGTGAGCATGCAAATCAGCACTGAGAAGAGAGAGACACCCCCTGATCATGCATACTTACCTCGTCTCTGTGCAAGTACCATCAGTCACCCAGCAGAGGTTGTAAATGCATCAGTCATGAGAGAGACCCCATCACGATTAATCCCACTGCTATATGAAAAAATTGTTGTTCATGTGCTCGGTCAGCCCAGACGTCAGGCAGAGCTGAGACTCGATACGATGTATCAGAGATCCCAACTCTGGAGTTCAGTGTTTTACTGCTGTACCACTTGAGCTGCACTCATTCGCTGACTGCATGTTTTTGGACTGTGGGAGGAAACCAGAGGTTCAAGATGCAGACGCCAGGAGAACATGCAAACTCTACACACCCAGGGATTTAATCCAGGACCTTTTTGGCTATGAGGTGCCAGTTAATTTTCAAGTCCAAAGACTGTGCTGTCAGGTAAAGCGCAGATCCAGAATTAACCAATCGGTAACTGGTGCCCCACCCAGAGTGTTTCTGTGTGCTTTGTGCCCATTGAAAAGTTGTAACTGAACAGAAAAGCAATTTTTTGCAGGTTGCACAAAGACAGACGTTTAAAATATGTTTCTTCTATATATTTTTATTCACCTCAATGGGTGAAACACCTGAACTACATAATAAGGAAAAGTAATTCTTTATTATTGTCTGTCGAATTGAAATAGGATGTCAGAAAGCTCATGGTCAACTGTCCATATACATTTGGCCATAGAGGCAGAACCTTGATTATTCCACAAAGTAAATCTACTCCGGGCAGAGGTCGTAAAATTCACCTCTTTGGCAGTATAAACAGGATAATATGTAAGCAGCTTTTCCAGCATGTACACTATAATTGAGTATCTCAGCTGCAACGCTTCAGCTCTCAAACAGCTAAAATTCCACAAACTAGAGTGTTTATTCTGACTTCTAAACATTTCATGAGGGGAACTGTTGAAAGCAGGTGTCATTCATTTATATATTTAAATAAAAACAAAACAAAGCAATGAAGATATGCTTAGCAACCTGTTTATCTAACAGTGATGATGGATTGAATATTGCCATAGACTGTATTAGACAGAATAAACCTGGGGTGGCATCCTGCAAAAGGTATTAATAAAATATTAATAATAAAAGTAATACATTCTTTACAATCAGTCATTATATATATATATATTGGATATTACTCCCTCACTTTTTAAATCTTATCCAATCAGAGATGAGTTGTGCTGGAGCCAATCTCAGCTTTTTAATGAGTGCAAAAAACACCCTGAATGAGGCGGCACAGGACAGACACGAACACACACACTCACACACACACACACTGGGGCTAGACTCACGCTTACGCTTATAGACAATCACGCCAGGAATGACCCGTTCAACATCATGTAAACTTTAGTTCTAAATAATCTCACACTTTATATCGTAGTTTGTTTCCAATTCTCATTTCACCTCCTCATCTCTTCCCTTAATGCCCTTTAGCTATTAAAAGTATTAGGTCACTTTGGAACACACAGAGACTCAATTTAAGTAATGAAGAACAAAAATTACACTTTAATATGCAATTTAAATTCAAAGATTTAAATGCGTATATATATTTACCCTACTTTATACTGTTGAATGACTGATACAGACAGTTAATTCTATCGTTGTCACCAAGGCCACTTGAGCTCCATTAAACAATATTTTCTTAAGAACCTATGCTGAGATAAATCTACGTTTATCTGCCTGTGTGTAGCATTTAAGTCGGGGCTGAAATAGTGCTGGATTTCTCTGTCATGAACGGCTAAATGAAGTCTTTAATAGTGCGCTTGTGCTCGTTTCGTCTGATCCCTTCAAAAAGACCATCAGGATGTTTTTCAAGAGGAGGAGGGGGGTTTTAAGCAAGTGATTTTAATCCGGTGAACCATGATTCGACCCTGTCATGGACGGCTGTGAGTGTGTGTGTGTGTGTGAGCTTGGTGTAGAATAGCAGCCCACATGTTTTATAAAGCTTGTTGCACCAGTAGTGCCAGTGTTATAGTTGTGGGGGGAAAAACATGTTGGGGTACAACAATATTCAAAAAACACAATATTCACATATACACAATATACAAAATCTACTCATAATGTACACATATAAATAATAGACACAATATACACATATACACCATGCATTATATATATTTACAATATATACACATAAACGATATACATCATACACATGCACACTATACACATCTACTCTCAATACACACAATATATACCTATCCAAAACACACTACATACAATATACAAATACAATATACACTGTACACAAACACTTTACACATATACACTGCACTCAATTTTCTCAATATACACATTTTTTATTAGGATTTATTAATGTCATGTTTTACACTTTTGGTTCCATTCATGACAGACACATGGTTTTTCATTACTCAAGGTTCATATTTTTACAAGTTTTTTTGATATATATTTAACACAGTCGTGGACAAATTTGTCTCTCCAATTAACCTTGCTGCATGTGTTTGGACTGTGGGAGGAAACCGGTGCACCCGGAGTAAACCCACACAGACACGGGGAGAACATGAAAACTCCACACAGAAAGGACCCGGACCGCCCCACCTGGGGATCGAACCCAGGACCTTCTTGCTGTGAGGCAACAGTGCTACCCACATAAACACTACAGTCAATATACACTACACTACACTATAAATTCACAACATACACATTGACACTGTACCTACATTTACATGGTGTTAAACACTTATGTGGTATAAAACAAGACACATTATGTCTTTTTTACGTTTAAACCTCCACCTGAACCTGAGAAAGTCTGGCCTGAAGAAAACTGTCACAAAATGGAAAACAAATTAGCAGTAAAGATCCTCATAATTCTTTTGATTTTGTTAGCAGTAATTACAGCAATCTAAAGTTTTAATCTCTAATTTTGATTGCCTTTGTTAACTTATAATTAATAATCAAAATCATGTTTGCATTCTCTGGACAAAATGGAATATAACAAGACATTCTACAATTTTGAAAACACAAAGATACATATAGATATCTTACAGTATTAATTGTTATTATGTAATAACAATGTATCTACAGAGAAGTGATTGTTTTATATTTAAATTGAACTATATATATTTACTCTGATAATTATTGTAATTACTGTAAATTATTTTCCCACCATTGTACCATTTTAATGCTATCATTACATTGGTACATTGTGGTACGTACAAGGCTCCGCTGCTTTCACATCACAATCACATGAGAACCTTCTTTCCCTTAAAGCTTCTTTGAGAGGCCTGAAAAAATGAAATCATGGCACTAACATCTAAACTAAAAGATTTCTCAGACACGATCGATTACTTTCCTTCTGCCCTCAATGCTTCTAGCAAATAATATAAAAGTGTGGAAACTTTTTGAAGATCCTTATTTTGTACCTAATTTGTATTACCAAATGAGATTTTGTATGTTAACCTTACTATAAAAACACACACTTATCACATATAAAAGTAAAACATTACATTGTAATGTCGGTCCTATTGTAACACCCGATGTAAAAACAATCCGAATCAATAATGCAGATCTCAATCTGCTGTAGGACAACCCCGAATGGGAGCAGCCAAGAGAAAGTGTGAGTTCACCAGTTATTTGTGTATTGTGTGTTTTCTGTTATTATTATGGAATAAAATGAACCGGCAGTAACTAGAAATATTAATTCATTAAGATAATTGATAAATCCAACATGTAATATCTTCAGAAAAGCTACATTAACCTATAATAATAATAATAGTAGTAGTAAAATAATAGTAGTAAAATAATAGTTGTGAAATAATAGAACAATTATATAATAAAATAATAAAAAACAAATAAAAATAGATTTTAATTCTCAAACCAGCGTACATGTTCCTTACAAGTTTATGTAAACTTTTGATAGATATAAATCAAATGATGCTGTGACTGAAGATCAGAAATTCCTTGTTCAGTAATTTGTGCATAACTCTAAAAGTGGAGTGTAAATGTCAGACATCGATTGGGCCATGCCATCCTGTATTGACATTCTCTCCACTTTCAGACGTGCTATCGTGGCTCTGTATTCGCACCGGGCAGTCAGTCAAGCAGCTAAAGATGTGCCAGGAATACACACACATACAAACAACAAGGATGATTTTCTCACTTTCTGGGAAACTGAAATTGATTCCTATCATTCTTTAAACAGACGTGGTGTTGCAGACGGTGTAGTGTATCTGTATAATACAGCCCGCTTGCCTAAATACGCACACAAAGATCCACAGTGTAATCAATAAAATGTAAATAAAAAGCTATCCTGGGTCTAAAGAACTGTTTCTGATTTGGATTGTATCCTGTTTTTTATTTAATGTTAGGGAAATGTACAGTGTCAGTATGCACAAATGAAATCTGTGTGGAACTGTTGGTGTTTTGTTGTGGGACACAAACCACTTACTGATATCTAGCGTTACACAGTATTTGTAAAATACTCTAGGGTGTTTCAACCTTGCCTCTATACACTGTATCAGTACCATGTGCACAATTTGACCCAGATTATGTGGTCACTCCTTCTAACAATGATGTTCAGGTCTTTTAGTCATACATCCTGTTATTATTTAGTTTTTAGGCAGTTTCCCCCCGTTTTGTCCATCTTTAGCCCATCCAATTGCCAACTTGTGTCATGCTTCTTCTCCGCCAATGCAGAACAAAACGTTCACACTCTCCTCTGACATGTCAGCAGCAGACCGTGTGCATGTCCCACCTTGCAAATTAGCACTGTGTACGGAGAGACACACCCTGAACAATCACATCTCTGTGCAGGTGTTCATCACCCTTATATGAACAGGTCAATCATTTGGCCACTAAGCCAAGTCAGCAGGCCGAGCTAAGACATGATACGATGTATTCGAGCAGCCAGTCACATTTATTATAATATATACCCCTGTCTAAACTTGTGATTTGTTCATTCACTTGAATCTTTATTTAGCTGATAAAAGTATATTTTTTTCTCTTTACTGTGGTAGCCTTGTGGGTAGAGGTTTGGCCGGCCAATTGGAGGATTGTTGGTCAAATCCAGGCTCTGTTATGCTGTGAGTGTTGAACCCTGTCTTGACCCTGTTTGTTTTCATTCTATTATACACATGTGCATGTATATATGAAGCCATTCCACTTCTTTACTGTTATTAATATTATAATAACTAAGGTCTCATGGAAGTTGGTGGCACTGGAGGAAGGTCTAGGGGTCGATCACCAAGTAAGGCAGTACTATGTGGAGTTTGCATGTTCTCCTTACGTCTGTGTGGGTTTCCTACCACATGCCAAAAACATATCAGGTTAAATGGAGACTCTGACTTGTCCAATAGGTACATAAGATACTTAAACCAGTGCATTGTATTAGCCTGTGTAAATTAGGGTTGTGTCATAAAACACATGCCGCTGTGGCGACCCATAAAGGGAGCAGAAGAAAGAAAAACAGAATTATTTTTATTTCAATATTAATTTTACACTTTAGTATAATAAATATGTACAATTTTATTCATTACTTATTGTATTGAAAAAGAAGGACATCAAATCCAAGGCTTTTAGAATTCACCAGTCACAGAGGAAGCTGAAATCTTCCAATGGAATGAAAAGCCATACAATTAGATCAACCCAGAAGTTACCAGTCTGTGATTGTTTAAGGTCCTGTTTAAATTCAAAGATCACCTGCAAGAAAACTGAACCTAATCTTAGCTGGAGTCAATTTAAAATGTGCACATGTATTTTGATCTTCAACTACTTTCTGTACTTAAATAAGGTTCCATGACTCTGATTGGTGAAGATGCTTGCACTGGTTGACTGATCACGGAATTGTGTGTTGACCACTTTAAAATTGTGCCTATGAGACCCTGCACCCTACAGGTAAAAAGAAGCGACTGGACGATTGTTGTAGGGGCATGTGACTGCATCGGCCCTCTTTGAGAGCTTGTGATGGCTTTGCTTCTAGCAGTCAAGACAGAAGTGGCTTTAAAACAGTTCTTCTTTCGAATGCTCCCCTTAGGGGTCACCACAGCAGATCTTTCTCTGCATTACTCACTTGGCATAGTTTTTACACCAGATGCCCTTCCTGACTAACTCTGTGATACCCAGTAAGCCACGTCCCCACTTACTAAAAGAGTAAAATAGGGGAAAAAACACTTGATAATAAACTAACTAAATACAATTTATAAATCATGTGACCTTTTTGTGCTCACCAGTGTGACAAATGTGTACAAACTTTGTTGGGGATTGGAAAAAATGAACATCAATTTTAAAATATGCTAAAGTGTTGACAAGGACTAAGTTTTTAAATACATAAAGCTCCTATTCTCACTGCCTCCAGTCTAGATGCCACAAATAACCTCTAGCAACACACACACACACACACACACACACCAGCATCTGCGTATTTGGTGCCAGCGATGTGTGACTGTAGGTGACACGTCCCCTGCACATCACCTAGCATTGTTGGTTATTACTGATGACATGTGCTTGCAGTGTACCTTCCCAGTTCCCCATCAGCTCAATACGACCTGGCAGGACCACACACACACACACACACACACACACACACACACACACAGGCAACTTCAAGCTCCTGACATCCCTCCCAGCAGGAAAGTAAAAAGAAAGGGGGGCACATTGTCAGCCGCCCCAAACCTCTGCTCCCTGCCACGGCTACAATGTCACCGCGCCATCGGTGCCGAGAGTCAGTCCGAGAGGTGAGTCTAATCACGGCCTCATGTTTTCTAGCTACAAGGTGAGTTTTGCCTGCCCCTGCCGCTTAGCTTCTCTTTGAGCTTACGCAGGTCTGTCAGAGATAAGCTATTTTCTCTCTGGCTCGCAACGTAACCCGAGGTAGCGAATAAATCATCCCTCGTTCTCACACTCTTGTTCCCGCGCAGGCCGTTTCCTGACATACCTTTTGCTTAAGCGGTGCTTTAACATGAGTGTTTACAGAAGGTGTTTTTGACCCCGCGGTGTAGCACACACGGCGTGAAACAGGTAACACATTAGCTCCTGCCTGGAAGCTGTATGACTCCTCTGTTGTAGCTGTGGGAAATTGCTAGCACTCTCTGCTGGCTTGGCTTTCTTATCATTCCTGCCAGCTGAAAGTGTTTGCACACACTGGCTAGGAGTTAATATCAGTCATTAATTTAGTGATTTTTTCGGTTGTTTTGAAAAAATGAGTAAATCAAATTGGAGTCTGACAATGAGCTTAGACTCTTTGAAAGACCAGCACCCAACACTGGTGTGGAAACAGTAGTCATTGGGTGTGTCTGAGAGAGTCTGATTGCCATCCCTTCGACTATGGAGCACCATAATAGGATCCCCATTGTCCAGATGCTATTGGATGATTCCCATCTCAGCACACTAGCATGGGAATGAAATGCTAGTAATATTCTGATATGGGGGCTTAAGGATCGACTAACGTTGTTTTTTATTTTATTTTATTTTTTTCTTGGATCCATTCATATTTTGTGTGGAATTCTGTAAAACTGTAAGGGAATCTCAGCTTTCCTTAAAGTGTAAAAAATGAAATTGTCAAGTTTGTAAAGTTGTGTAAACATTCGAGAGTTCGTTCAGAATCAGCTCAGACTCAATTTTGTCACTTCTCATACATTCCCGTAGCATCAATGCATTTGACTGTCTGCTCCAGGGCCACCTTAAAATGCTTTTGTTGTACTGTAAATCGGTATATGTGCAATGACAAATAAAAGTATTCTATTCTATTAAACTTCTTAATAAATACAGTTAGGTAAAGTACAAAAGACCTCTAATACTTATGGGCAAATTATTCATGAACTCAGAACCTGCAAGCAGTTGCTACCAATGTGAAGTTAGAGAATGGATTTTTTTTCTGCATACAAAACCCAAAACACTGCTGCACCTGACACACTCATGCTAGTAACACACAGTGGTCCTTCAAGCAAAGTCATTTGGGAGTCTAGTGGAGTTTCCTTCCACTGATGGATTGGAAAGAGGAGTAAGTGAAAGTCTATGATTAGTAAATGTATATAGACTTGGTTGCTCTTTGATTGATTGATTGATTGATTGATTGATTGATTGATTGATTGGTTGATTGAATGAATGAATGATTGATTGACTCATTCATTCATTCATTTGGTTAGGTTATTTGTTTGTTTAAACAATTTGAGGGGGTAGATCATAAGTTTATTTTGTTTAATGATTGATTGGGATTCACTCTCTTTTCTTTTCTCACTGATTGATCGATTGATTAATTGATTTCCTGTCATGTGCTTTTAATTTTATATTCATAATTCTAACATTAAAAATGTTTTTAGCCTCTTAACTCACTGTCTGACCAAACAGGAGAGTGTTTTAGAGGAGTTAATAACACTGACTCTGGAGTTCAAAGAGTAACACAATCAGCAGCAAGCATGTCAGCCATGTCAAAATGGTAAATGGATCATAAGTAATAATTCTTGGGGTTCTCTTTGAGGTCACAAACAATAAATGACCGATCATGAGCTGTTCACCTCACTGAGGAAATGATAAACCAGATCTTCTCTGACAGAGATCAGCGTAATGCAGCTGATAAATGTTCTGCTTCCCGTCTTCCATCATACTGCAGTCTTCACCGCTACGCAGCAAAGTAATCACATAATAGTTGCAAAAGGAATTAAAAAGTTTGATTTGTCAGTTTTAGACTTGCTTTCTTCATCAGAATTTTTGGTGATAATAAACTGGTACTTTTCTTTTTCTTTTCTTGCACATGTTTCTGATAGATGGAACAAATTACCCTGCTCAAAGCCATGGGGACAAAAACATGGATGAATGAAAGAGATAAAAATCACAGAAATCTGATATTTTCTACAAACAAACTTAAACGGTTAATAACAATACAGTCAAAAGTGTCAGGAAACACACAAATATAATATAAATAATACAAATAAAACGTAATAAAATATAAATATAAATTATTTATTAATTTATTTAATTATTTTCATTTATTTATTTATTTTTAAGGTTAAACTGGATGTTACAACATATTAATATATTATTCAATATATTATATATAATTTTTACATTTATTAAAATTTTATTCTTCTTTATTGAGGTATTTGTCTACTCTATTTTAACTGATATGTATTAAATAATAATAAATTTAAAGCACTAAAAACTAAACTAAAATATAGTAAAATATAGTAATATTATTAACAACAGTAATTTAGGTCTGTTAATGTAAAAAAAAAAAAAAAGAATGTCACTATGATTTCAGACAGTGTTTGAAAAATTCCAATAGGACATGAGATGTTGTGGCCTTTATTAAAACTGTTGCAGTGACAGTGATTGTGCATACGGATACTGGGGTTATGCTGATTTAATTCTTTTTTTTTCCTCAGTGCTTGAACTCAGTACGTTTCTCTTTTTAGATTTGGTGGGATCCATTATGCTTTGTGTTTACTTTCTCAATCATCCAACTTTCTGAACCAGCGAGGCTTCAAACATCATCAGTGATGTCACTCGCCCTGTTTTACCTACTTAGCCATGCTGCCCTCATTACTGTACTTACACTGTACTACAGAGGTTGTAACATCTGAATTCATCATGGGGATCAATACAAGAATCTTATCTTAACACGCCAGCACTGAGAGAACTTCCATTTTTGAAACTCTGTGTTGCAACCAGTCCCTACCACTGGGATGCACAAACCAGTGCATTGTAGTGCCGGTCCCAAGCCTGGATAAAAATGAGAGCATCCGATGAAAAAAAAAACATGTCAAATCAATCAGACCACGATCCACTGTGGCGACCCCTAACAGGAGCAGCCGAAAGGAATCACATATAATATCATGACGTTAGCTGTTCCTTTTTGGCAAAAACACAAATTGAGATTACGTTCACTATAAATAAATCATGGGTAATGTTACTAAATCTGCATGCCTCAGTCATTTACCATGTCTTTCCAGTTTTAGTGAATATGACCTCCAGTTTCCACTGTGGTTTAAAGCTTTATACATCCCTGCCCTCCAGCATCATCATCATTCCACCCCCATTTACATTTATATGCATTAAATCATTATCACATCATAAATTCGGTATCAGCTACTGTAAACGTTCGGAATACAGTGCAAATGGAGCCGGCTAAACACAAGCCATGCAAATTGAGCCAGAAAATGAATATTAATCTGTGATTGTGATGCAGATGGGCTTTGGATATGCAGATGATGATACACCGGCGCCTCTGGGACACGGGGTGCGTTTATTATTTTAACTGGAGGTGCCGTGGCCTCCGCGTGAACCCTGGGCTCTCGAACAAGGACGAACCCGCAGCGTTCGGAGACCGAACAGAGGCGTACATGTTAACACCGAACGACCGGAAGAGATCCAGTTCGAGTAAACAAATGGAAGAAAAAAAGGAAATCTTGAGCAAGGGAGACGAAATATAACAAAAGTTTATTGCTCCCAGCAGCCCATTTAGATAGAAAAAACATTGGGAATAAATAAATAAATAAATAATGTAGCAAACGTAAGAGCATTAGGACGTGCAGATAGATCTGCGAAATGATGGAAACGAAGGCTTCTCACAGCATGAGGAAGATGAGAGTAAATCAAGATGAACCAGAAATAAGAATGCAGGCGAACACTTATCGGAGCGGATAATGTGCTCTTTTCGAGCGTTAATACACTAATGCATTAATCTAAATATCATTCCAGCACACCGTCCTGATGCTAAACATTAGCAGTTTGACTTGATGTAGCGGAGCAGCAGGCCCACAGCACTTTGCGTGCATATAAGCATGCACAGTCAGAGGTTTGTAACCTGAATAATGTTCATTTCTTCATGCTATCCACATTTTCTGGATCGGTTTTAAGAACGCGCCGAGGTTCGTACTTGTTTATGCTCCTCTGCCAAGATAAAGGGAAAAGCGAGCACATGTATTTTTAATTCCAAATTAAGCCATGGAAAGAAACATGATGCGCTGTCTTTTCTCCTGACAGTTTTGACCTCATCTGGCCGACGTTGGATTAGCATAAACAAAATTTAATGCACTTCAGATACCCAGTGTACCGTTTATTCATTACAGATTTGGTAAACTTGACCTGCTTAAGTGCTGGGATAAATTTTTAGTACGCAGCTCCAACAGAATGGCCAACTGAATGGCCAAATCCAAAAGATAGTTCTAATCTAGACAAGTTGGCTAGTAGTGAATGATTAGTAACTGGGGAGGATGTAATATTATATATGTGTGTGTCTGTGTGTGTGTGTGTGTGTGTGTGTGTGTGTGTGTGTGTGTGTGTGATAATCCCGAGGTGGGGGGATCTAGGTCCTTTTCCGGGTTTCCTACGGGTACTCCAGTTTCCTCCCACAGACCAAAGACATGCTACCAGTTTGATTGGAGACACTGAATTGTCCTGTAGGTACCTACAATGAACTGGCGGCCCGTCCAGGGTGTTACCATGTGCCTTGCGTCCGTTGAAGAGCTGGGATAGGCTACAGCACCCCTTCCTGACCTGGCATGG
>JAYDZG010000043.1:21727090-21742740 GCA_034509265.1 Microcambeva bendego
TGCTGCTGCATTTTGAACCAACTGAAGCTTGTTTATGGATCTACCAGAGCATCCAGTTAGAACAGCATTACAATAATATATAAATTAAAAAACAAATACACACGAAGACACAGTGCTTGCAATGTCAAGAAGATCCTGGGTTCAACCAAATCCTGGTCCTTTCTGTGCATAGTTGTAGTATGTGTTACCCATGTCCAAGGCTCTGCTTTCCTCCCTCAGTCCAAAGACATGCAACAAGGTTAACCAGAAACACTAAATTATATATATCTAGCCACTAGGATTCATAAACCAGTGCATTGTAGTGCCAGTCCCAAGCCAAGATAAATAGGTAGAGTTGTTTCAGGAAGAGCATCCAGCATTTAAAAAATCGAAATGATTGAAAAGCAGAAAGAGGAAAAACTAAAAATCAGATAAAAAGTCTTGAATTCACACTGTAGGTTCTAGGTTCAAGTCTGCTCGTTCAAAAATCTGAGGGTTCGAGATGACTATCCACAGTGTCACCTATTGGAACCCATTGATTGCTTTCTCCTAAGGCTAGCTAGATACTCTAACCACCCAACTCTGTCTCGTGAGTTCAATCAGGATCTGTATTTATTTTTGATGAAAGCTCATAAAACGAAGCTGCCAGGATCAAACAGTCACCGTCTTTACCTCATACACACAGTATACTCTGTAATGGTAATAGGCACCTGTTTGTTGCAACACACTCTCAGATGTTCAAGCAAATCTGAGCAACACAAACTCCCAGCAAGCACTTCAAAGCTCACAAAGCTGGACACACACACACACACACACACACACACGCAGGCATTATAGCATCTGGAGGACCAGCCGCTAATGAAGAAAGTCTTTACTAATGCTAATCATCAGCTAATTCAGTTCTTTTGTTTTCTGCATGCCATGTGGGTAGCACTGACACTTTACATGTGTTTGTAGATCTGTTCTGTTAGACGCTGTGTGACAGGGCTTGGTG
The DNA here is from genome assembly GCA_034509265.1 of Microcambeva bendego. NCBI lineage: Eukaryota > Metazoa > Chordata > Actinopteri > Siluriformes > Trichomycteridae > Microcambeva > Microcambeva bendego. The sequence continues at coordinate 21,728,064 of JAYDZG010000043.1, forward strand.
TGTACATGAATTCAGCCAGATGTGCCATCACATCTGAGAGAATTATTGAGCACTAAGAATTAGCATCATTTAAATAATGTTTTAAAGATTGATTCCATTTCACAGCCGACATATTTTGAAATCCCTTAGCATATACTTCCATTAAAATACAACAACCGGAAGCACATTAATATGAATATTCATTCCTATTAATAATACTATGAAGCACCAGGAATATCACCAAGAGTTTATCTGGTCTAATGAATATTTCTAACACGTGTGAACATATCCTTGTTCCTATTCATTAGTAAGATTGATGTAAAGAATTTTTCTTTAAACAAGGTTAGAATAAATCCAAACCCAAAGGAAGGAACCCAGTGGAACATCTTAACAAAAATGATACAACCCAAAATCAGAAAAGGTTGGGACAGTGTTGAAAATGCAAATAAAAACACAGTGTTCCTTAAACTTGCTTTGTCTTTTGGATTCCAAACAATTTGAACCCAAGATATTTCTGCTCAACTTCATTTTATTTGTTACCAAACCTCCATTCCTGCATTTCAGGCTTGCAAAAGATTCAAAAAGAAAGTTGGGATGGGTGGAGTATGAGGCTAAAAAACTTAATGATATGATTCTAGACTATAACTAGTTATATCAATGGTTGATCATAAACATGGTTTGGTCCAAAAGCAGCATCCAGGAAAGGCTGAGTCTTTGATGAGCAAACCTGACCACAGGAAAAATCTACCTCAAAGAAAGATTGGAAGAGATTTTTATATTTTCCCTCTACAGTAAAAATGATTAAACAATTAAAGGAATTAGAAGGAATGAGTGCAAACTTAATCGGAATGCCTGTGATCCCTCAGAGGGCAATGTACTCAACTCTAGCTGATATAACAACATGGACAAGAGATTACCTTTGTTAAAGGTGCAATCTATACGTTTTGAATTCAGAGAATTTTTTTTAAACGTGAGGTTTGTTATGTCTTCTGTCAGGACTGCATCTTTAAGCAATATAAGTTTACTGTGCAAAAAGAAGGCTTATGTTTACCATTTCCATTAGTGGTGTTGACTTCTTTGGGCTCTGAGGCATCTAGCATAGACCATCACACAGAGAAAACATGTCCTGTGGTTAGACAAATCAGCATTCCAGATCTTTTTAAAATAAATAAATAAATAAATAAACACTGACCAGCTGCTGTGTGCTCTGGGCCAAAGATGAAAAGTACCATCAAGACTGTTATTTGCAAGAAGTCCAAAAGCTCGGGTCTGTCATGGTATGAGGCTGTGTGTGTGCCCTTGGTAAAGGTCATTTACACTTCTTGACATTGAGATCTTAATCGTAATTGAAACACAATATTTGGCCAAACAATGTACACATATGTCCAATCTTGCTGGCCCTCCAATTCCAAATCTTATCCTTAACAGCCTTTGTCTGATTCATCTGCTGAGCCTGTTCCACCAAACTGAAACCTTAAACATAAAAAACTATGAGGTGACCACACACCTTTGTTCATTTAGTTCACATTAAAATGAACACTCGTCCCTGTGTGCCTCCTGTATCTGTTATCATGTCTCCCCATACTGGTAAGACAAATTCAGAACAACACAACAAATGTATTTCAATATCATCAAAAACTCATAAAACTACATTTAAGTATTTAAGAGGAATGATAAAATTCTCAATTAGGCAGCTCTTAGAAGAGTGTAATTCACAGCACATTATCTCAGGCATGGCCTTCACTAAATCCTCTCCTGCAGCCCAATTTATTCAAACTTTTCTCTAATACTATTAAAGTGCCGAGGACATTACTGAATTCTGCCTGTCTCACTGAAGCCCAGCACATCATTAGCTGCTTTCGAAAAACTGATTCACAGTGCATCACAGTTGCAGGGCTGGTTCAGAAAAAAAAATCTCTGATTTATTTAGGTAATGCATTACTTAAATTGCAAATGTATGCAAGAAACGTATGTAAAACATGGAAAAATTTCAATTTCTATCACATGTAAAGTTCTTTGTGGAACACAAACAGCTCTGAAATATGATTTTTTATTTCCGCAAAATGGAATACCATTTTATTTTTGGCATTCAAGCAAGTGGACAATCAGAGACATCATATAATCTGTCCTCCACAGTCATGTTTCATTTCAGTACATTTCTTTTCCTGGATGTGGAAAATTGCTTCAGAATTCCTGTCCAAAACAACAACAATAAATTAAACATTCTTTTAAGTTTCGACTCATGGTACAGTCAGTTCAAAATATATTCTTGATAAAATCTAGCTACTGAATTACCTTTATTAAATTAGCCCTCTTTTTTTAAACAATATTACCACTTTTACACATTGACACAAATCTAATATTGAGGGTTCCATTTAGAAAACAACCCTTTTCTTTTTCTTTAATTTACTAAGGAAAATGCTAGGTTCAATAATTGCTACCTGATCATCTTACATCAAAGTCCCAGATTAGAAAATCCACCAGGCCGAATTTCATGAGAAACCATGAAAACTATTACAACATTCCCAAATTCTATAGCTTTTCAGACTGGGTTTGGATTATTTCTCTTTTTTTCTTGTTTAATGCCCTAAAGACAACAGACAGCTTAGTTTGAGTCTTAGTAGATGACTTATGAGCATATGTTTTGGGATCTGTTCTCGATGTCCTCATTTCCAATTTCTGTGTGTCACCTGTCCGTCGAGGCTATACAAAATACAGACACGTCACGAATGACGTGACAGACTAAGGAGAGGTTAGGCATCTTTCTGACTTCAAATTGAGAAAAATAAAAAATAAAATAAAGTTTCATCTGTTCTTACGAGACCTGGTGTCCATTGTTTGGCTGGAGCTTTTTATCCCCATGGATGTAATCCCTTTTCCGCCATCTTCTCCATTTTTGTCTGTTGTCCAGGGATTTAAAATGTCCGTTCTGTTTTGATTTCGTACTGACAGATTGCCTTGTTCTAAGCTCCCGGTGCTATTGCACTTCTTGGCCAAAGGTGGCACCAGAGAACCATGCGTCGAGAGGGATGATAAAGAAACGCTGCTGAGAGTCTCGCATAAATGTTTGCTGTTGACTGCTTGGCTCGACCCTCCAGCCATTCCCGTATCCTCGTCAGATGGATCCGTGGAATCCAGCCTGCTGAGGCTGGGACTCCTGTCACAGCTACTTCGACTGCTCTGGTGCCCCCTGCTGGTGTGGTTGTTGACGTTGATCTGTTTAGTGTGTGAACTCTGACTAAGATCCCATGGAGCTTTGTTAGGCAGAGGGGAGAGTGGAGAGAGGGGTAGAGTCAAGTCTTGATGAGGGGAAAAGCTGAAACTTATATCTTTCACCAGCAGGGTCTGCGGACTTCCTTCAGAGCTTCCGATAGCCAGTGATGACTCGCTGTGTGACGGGGGCTGGAAATAAAAGTCGTGGTAAAAATGAGTTTTAGAAGACATTCACTCAGTTAGGAATCTACACAAGTCTTCAACCCTCTTCAATATCCAATTGCCTTATGCCTATTTTCCACAGATGCAAACTCATGTTCAGTAGACGGTATCTTTTGCATGATGCATGAGGCGAGTTCATCTGTAGATCAGGTTTGAACATGAAGTGCCACACCCTAATTACATTATCCCTCAACTCTGTGCAGGCGCCATATATAAACCAGCAGAGTTCACAGTTTGCTCAGTTATGTGGAGTGCCTGTCTGGCTTTCATTGTTCATGTACTGGCCCAGCCAGATGGCACAGATGAGCTTCAAACCAACAAGTTCAAAATGTCAGTTCCAGTGTGCTAGCATGTTTTACCTGAATTATATTCTAACGTGTTTAGAAGTTAAGTAAATTGAGGAAGCATCAATATGTAAAATAAAAAATTGCCTAGCACCGTACCATTTTAATGCCATCAGCAAAATAGTTGTTTTGCTTGAGCATCTAGCCAGTGATGCACCACTGCTTTCACATCATCATCATCCCATGAAAATCCTCTTCCCCTTAAAGCTTATTTAAGCATCCAATGAGGTCAAAATCAGGTAGCGCTACCTACGGACTATAAGCTTTCTCAGACACAACACATTACTACTCCTTGAAAAGTGAAAAAACTTTATAAAGATACTTCACATAACTGGCTGGATTGCTCCTGTCACACAGGTTAGTGTTAAAAAGGCAAGCAGATCAAACTTGTCCATCTTAAAATTACTGAACTAAAACTGGGCTGGCTTGTCTTTTACCTTTAAACCCGTGACTCTGTAGTTGGCTCCAGGAGACCGCAGTGATGCCCACGAGGCTGGAGAGGTTAGTCTGGAGCCGAGCCGCCCGGTCTGCTGAACCCCTGATGCCAGACTTCCCTGGGGCACAGCTGTGGCTGGGTGAAAGAACTCAGCTGGGAGATGAAAGAGAGGAGAACATGCCCTCTCACCCCATCTGCTGCTACTTCTGCTTCTATCACCAACTCCTGAAAGAAGAGTACCTTATGATGAGCAAAAATGTTATCTAAGCTGTTTTACCAATGCATCAATACATGATATATAACACACAGAGAGACCTCAGTGGATGACCTTAATGGGCAGCGGTTTAAGTACTGAACTAGTAATCAAAAAGCCGCTGGTTCAAGCCTCACTATTGATAGGTTGCTGCTGTTGGGTCCCTGCACAAGGCCATTAACCCTCAATCGCTAAAACTGTATTTTGTCACACTACGGTAAACTGTTTGGGATGAAGGCGTCTGCTAAATGCCGTAAATAAACACCAAGTACACATTTTGTATAATTTTCAATGCTGGGTGCCTTTCCTGACACAACCCTCCCTATTTATCCGGCTTTAGGACCATCACTACTATGCACTGGTTTTTGCATCCTAGAGGCTTGGGTGAGGTCCAGCCCAACGGTGTCCAGATTCGAATGGAATTACTCTACAAAACAGTATGTATTGTGTGTATACAGAGTATGTGTTGTGTGTGCTGCAAAAGTCATTTGTCAGACCTCAAATTTCTGTCACCATTCTGAAAAAAAAAACCTTAATTTAGGGATGATGTTGACAAAGCAGAATCATTCAAGAAATTTCAAGGTTCAGTTATTCTTGTTCTTGGACATTTAAGCCATGGTAAACCTCTTAATAACAAAAAAGCTTAGTGTACTTACTCACTTATAGATAATAAACTTTACAGCCATAAGTATCTGGACACTTGGTTATTGTTGCTTGCTGGAACAAAAATACCCTTTCAAAAACAAAATGGTTGGAAAACTGAGTGACCTCTAGGTGATCTTTTCAGCAACAACTGCTCTTAAGAGAATGCATCTGACAAGGCTATATCTGTGGAAACTAATGCCTATTCATTAAGGATGAAACAATGCACCACAAGACAGTTAAAAGATTCCAAAATGAATGATTGAATTAATTTAAAAATACATTTATATATACATTGTGAACATTTGTTATATTCACCAGTTAAAACACATGGATTAGTTTGGGTGACCCAATACTTTTGCCCATATATGGTGTACATGCTAACAGTGCCGAATAATTTCTCTTGCTTTTTCACAGTGAACCAAAAAGGTTGTTGAACCCTGGTATACAAGCTGTTAGGAATCTGGCAACCTTTATAAGGTCAGTGCATGCAAACACACATTTACTGAAACAGCCATTATACACAGTAAGTATAGCAAGAACAAAGGCTAATAGGCCACCCACTGCTAACCGATAGCTAGCCGTGAACTTGACCACTGATGTCTTTTGTTTAGATCCATGGGCAACCCCATAAGTACGGCGCAGTGGGAATAATGCATCCAATTACATGCCAATTAAATTCCATAACACAACATGGAAACATGTTACACTCAACAGAGGTGTATCCCTCTAATACAAATTAAATCTCTCAAAAGCTTAAAAACATTGGCCCCAAACAGCTAAAATTTTCCTTCTTAGATTGATTATTGATCCCATACAGCAGCTCACGTCAGATAAACTACTCACTACATAAACTTTAGAGTCACTATTATTATTATGACCACCAGCTACCATCAGAGTAATCGTTGTGCATGGCAGGGACAGCAGCTAGATGGGCTGGGAGGGAATAAGGTCTTGGTAGGTCACATATTTCTTGAGCCATTCTGACTGCAGTGCATCCCACCACTGCTGAAGGATAGCAATAGAGAGTGAAATAGCAAATGTAACTTGTTAAGACCCATTTGCACCTATTTGCTGGTACTACCTTTTTTTAACTACTCTTTAAAGCAAGGAGTGGTGAGCTGTCCAGATTGTTTACCTTTTGTCAAGTGAATTGGAGCCGCTATAATAAATTAAGTTAGGAATCATAAAGCTACCAAGACTGATGAGTAGGCATCAGTGTCAGGTCTAAATGGGCCAGTTTTTAAAGATAATATCTATAAAAGTAGTGTATTATGAAATATCTTAGGTAGTAGTAAATTTGTCCTCTGCATTTCATTTCAATTCAATCCATGCAGTGAAACACACACATACACACTGGTCAACACCTGGGGGCAGTGATCACACTGTGACCTGTCGGCTCTGGGAATCGAACCAGAAACCTTCTGATCACAAGCCTAGTTCTCTAACCACCAGGGACCATTAAGCAAGATATGAATGGATGAATCAATGCAGTAGTGGAAACATCCAGACCACTGGTCCACTTACCAATAATCCAATTATTTTGTTATTTTATAGATTGTTATTCTAGTTAATAGAAGAAAAAAACAACAACACTGCTCATTTTTGCCGAACACATACCCAGAAACTGTAAACTAAAATAAACGGATATTTTTAAATGGTCTCTTTTTTTCCACAACTGGATGGATGAATGGGTAGGTGGATGTATGGAAGGGGTCGGTGGGTAGGTTGGTAGATAGTTAGGTAGATAGATGGATAGACAGACATTACCCTCATTTACTTAGACAACACACTGTCAAAGCACTGTGTCATTGTCTATCCAAGTGTCTGAAACATGCCAAAAATGTCAATGTAATGCTATTTATGCTACCTGAAAAATAACACGGCAAGTGCTGAAGAGATTCGTTCTGCTTCTGAAGTCCTAAATTAGGAAGCCCGTCCCCGATTTCACTTCCCAGACTGGGAGCTCTGGTTTTGGAATGATACCCCTTGCATTCACTTGGTGTTACTTGAAGCTCCTCTAAGCTCTGTGACTCATTGCTCCCTTGTTCCTCCTGCGGACAGAGCAGAGCTTTATTAGCACTGATACTAGGGTACATTTGCATTCCAAACTGCTAAAGCAAAAGGTTACACATATTAACATACCTTAGTCATTTCCATTACGCTGCCATTAGCAATTTAAACCCTAACTACCTAAATGCATAATCAACCATGGGTCACAAATTAGACAAATCATGGCTTAATTAGCACCAAGTGAAGATTTAGCTCTATGCCAGTCTGCATATCAACTATTTCTGAACGGTGCCTGAAGACAGCTTATGGCAAATTAAAAATGTCCAAAACGAGAACATGTTGTTATTATATGCCTTTTGGCCTTAAGCTAATACATTAGCATGGTAGTAGACATTCTTGTGTCCCTTATGAGACATATCTAAACAATGTTGCTGTAACTGCTATAATAGTATTGTCTTCTTAATCTCAGAAGAACAGTTTGTAATATTTATGAAAAAAGTTTCCTCTATTAAAAAAGATATTGGATTTAAATGAATGTAGTATAAATATACAAAATCCAAGGTATCCAAAATCCAAAATAATACTGAAACACTGAGCGGCTAATTTTAGCACAAAATAAATAAAGTGACTGATATTACCAGAATTAACAAGTAATAACATAATGTATAAAAAGAATACATATACTGCATAAGAATAATAAAACAACTTTCTTGAACTGACAGAGACTGACTACTGCAGACCAAGAACACACCCCAAGAGCTGCAGTTTTGGAGATGATCTGCTAGCCATCAGGTAGCCATCACAATTTAGGCCTCGTAAAACTCACTAATAATCCTTATGCTCGCTGAACTTTGAGGGTCAGTGTATGTAGAAGTTTGTCTGTGTGAATGAAAAAATAAAACCTACCCTGCCATCTCTAACCAGTAGCTGATACACACTGTGTTCATCTAGACTAAGATCATCAGGAAGAGCTGGAGATGATGACTTATCCGATAGCTGCTCTGACATTAGAGACGCCTGCTCCACCTCAGCCAAACGGATCTAATAAAAAGAAAAGAATGGATATGAAAAGAAAGGGTTGGTATCACAGGTCTGGTATGACAGATTTTTAATGCTTCAGTTTAGAGTAAGGAAATAATCCCAAAAGCATGACTGTATCAGTGCTTCCATTTTAATCCTTTTTAAAAAGTACCATGACTGAAGTTCAGCTTTATTTAATCAATTTATCAATACCACTGATCAATTCCAGACATTCAGTTATGATGGAAATATTTTCTTAATATGCATATGCAACTGATCCTAGCAATGATCTGGGATCTCGACTAGCACATTAAGTCAAATTTACTAAAGACAACTTGGTGGCAAATTACAGAAAATATTCCACAAAATATTCCAGGAAAAATAATATTAATAATGATAATAAAATCTGAAGAATGCAGAGGTCTGGAGCCTCTAGCTAAGGTCAGTGTTTATGACTCAATTCAAAGGTGACTGGGCAAAAATTGGATTTATAAGAGAATTGCATAGAGGACAGTGCTGACAACCAAGAAAAAAATTGTTGCCATCTTACATTTGAAGTAATAATAATACTAATAATAATACACTCCAAAACATTCTGTGTGGAGTTTGCATGTTCTCCCCATGCCTGCGCGGGTTTCCTCCGGGAGCTTTGGTTTCCTAACACAGTCCAAAAACATGCAGCCAGGTTTAGTGAAGACACTAAATGTCCATATAGGGTGTGTGAGTGTGTGTCCTGTGATGGACTGGCACCCTGTCCAGGGTGTTTCTTTGTGCATTGCAGCAAGTGAAAAGCTAGAACAGGCCCCAGAACCCCCAAGCGACCCTGACTGCAAGAGAGCACAAAGAGAAGGTGTGACATACATCCTTCTTCGTTGAATACACGATGGTGGTCTGGTAGTTGTAGTTCCTCCCCATCTGGTGGAACTACGGGTTGCCAATGAGGGACGTTCACGGAGATGGCTCCCTCTGGTAGGCGCAGAGGGATTCGAACGACTCCTAACAATCTGATTTCCTCCTTGTAGGACTGCTCAAAGAAGCTTTAAAGGGACATGTCCTCTGTTTCAGCTACGTTCACCCAAGGTTTAAGATTGAAAAATGCTTAAAAATACATTTCAGCTATAAATGTAAAAATCATGTTTTAGGGTGAATATACTCTTTAAGGGGAAGAATATTTTTATATGATAATAATGTGAAAGAAGCAGTTTCCTCTTGTATCAGTGCATTCAATGTGCCTTCCACTAATGAGAGAGACCCGGTTGCATAAAAAGAGAGCATGTCACTGCTCCTCCTCCTACATGGGCATGGAGTTCACTTGAGCTTCACAGGTTGCCACTGGAATCCTCCTCCGATCTGTGTCGACAACACAGAGCTGGTGGATGTTAGAGAGCTTGTGCTCCTCCACCTTCCTTTTGAGGATGCCCCAGAGATGCTCAATATGTTTTAGGTCTGGATGTGTTGGGTGTCGTTATCATGTTGGAACACTGCCCTGAGGCCCTCAGTATGTCACTGTACCTGTTAGCATTCATGTTTCCCTCAATGAACTGTAGCTCCTCACAGCCGGTAGCACTCATGCAGTCCCAAACCATGACACTTCCACCACCATGCGTCATTGTAGACAAGACACACTTGTCTTTGTACTCTTCACCTGGTTGCCCCCACACATGCTTGACACCATTTGAACCAAATGAGTTTACCACCAACGAGTCACATGACATCAGGGACACCTGTTTCACAAAGGGGTGTACTTACTTTTGTTGCCAGCGGTTTAGAAATTAATGGATGTGTGTTATTTCAGGGCACAGCAAATGTACTCTGTTATACAAACTTTATACTGACTACATTGTATTAAAGTGTCATATCTTCAGTGTTGTCCCATGCAAATATATTTTATTAAAGATAAAATATTTACAAAAATGTGAGGGTTTACTTACTTTTTATGATGTACTGGATGCGTATTTGTGTAAATTGTGTAAATGTATTCTATTAAATGTAGTATTTAATGTATGTCATTTGTATTCAAACGATCAACTAAAGGGGGTTGGTTGGTATGTTTATTCTGTGTAAATTATGTTACACAATGTTTTGTGATTTGTGATTGTTTTTCCCTCTTTGTGTAATTTAATGGTTCTAAAATTACACATTCAGAACATCTGCAATAATTTATAGATGAATTAAGATGACAGATCTTCATTTTAATCCACATGCACAGTATCGTAGGAGTCGATAAACATTTTCTCCAACAAACAAACATAATACAGATCTGAAACACAGTGCAGCTGTACAAATTAGCATCATTGCTGGCATGACTCACGCATCTACACTAAGTTGCATGTATATCGCCATAACGTAGGCTGAAAACATGCTGTATTTGTGTGATAAGATAAAGATGAGCAGCATTAGTTCAAATGGGTCTGAAGTGCACCAGAGTTACAGGTCACATCTCAATTTCCAAGGACCTGCACACCCACTAACTTAACACTAACAAGTGCCCCAGAAAGCTGGAGAAAAAGTGTGTTGAATGTAGACCCATCATGTCACTTAATAATATAAGCTAAACCATCGAGTATAGTCTCTGAAGATCTAATTTCCTCATGACGGTAGAAGGAATCCAGGACATTTCATTACAATGTCTTTTTTTAGAAATGGAATTTAAGGCTGGAAATGAAGCAATGATTCATGTAATCAAATAACAGACCTTCGCTAAATCTTTTAGGAACATTTCATTTCTCTAATTCAATGCCCTTGTTATCTTAATAACTGCTTATTTATTTATTTATTTTCACCCGCTTTCTCCAAATTTTTAGCAAATCCATTTTTTTTACCCAGTTGCGTGAAGTCACATGCAAATTGTGTTTCCCTCCATTTTGTTTTCACCTGCTCGAGATTATTCGAGTATGAAGAGCCACACACCTTGATCAGCACTCTTCTATTACACTTGTCACTTGTCCGTCCCATCATAAATAAATAAATAAATAAATAAATAAATGAATGTCATTGTAGGTAAAACCTTCTACAACTCTGCCCCCCAAATTCCTCAGACTTCACCACTACTGAGCATCTGTGTTACCACCTCGATTATAGTGTTCGCTCTATGAATCCTCCCCCACACACTCTGCAGCAGCTGTGGGATGCAGTGAAATCAGTAGGCTGCAGATACCTGTGACAACCTACCAGGATGTTATCAAGTCAACCTGATTTTTCTGGATATTCTGGATATTAGGGCATCATGGTGTCTAAGTGGGTAGCACCTTCGCCTTATATCAAGAAGGTCCTGGGTTTGATCCCCAGTTGACGCAGTCCAGGTCCTTTCCCTGTGGAGTTTACTCCAGGTGCTCCGCTTTTCTCCCACAACCCAATATCATGCCAGGTGAATACAGAATTGTACGTGACTATGTTTGAAATTACCTTGTGAGATGATTAAATTTGTGTAATGAGGAACTAACATATGTTTGTCATGAATGTAACCAAAGCATGACGTTAAAATCCTAATAAGCAAAGGAACAAAAACTCATGGTTGTGGTCATGATAATGTGAACTGACAGTGTATTTTAATAAAAAATTAAGAAAAGTGAGCGAGCTGAGCAAGGTCTAGCAGTATGTAGGTGTTACCTCTGCTAGCTGGCATCTGCAGTCTTGACAGACGGAAGGTGAGGAGTAATGGTGGAACACAGATCCTGACAGGTTATCAATCATCTGCATCTCACTCTCTAGAGAGTCCTTTATCAGGAGAGAAACACTGTCCAGCCATAAGTTTTCCTACAGAAACACAAGGTGGTGGTTTAAAGGAATAAAATATTTTTATTTCAACACATTTATTAATCATCTTAAAATGATGGATATTATTTAAATTATGAGTCTTATGGCTGAGGTTTGGAGCAGCTAACATTGTAAGCACCTTCTTTCTTATTATCTAAAATTACTAGATAATTATCCAAAAATAGAGTCATTGAATTATGAGATACCAGTAATTGCTCTTAATTGAATAGATTAGAAAATAAGTCTTTTTAAGGAATGCCATTCATGCCAACTATGATTCTGCCCTTTAAGTGCATTGATTTATATGCACTAAGCAATATACCAAAAAAATGGTATATTCAAAATTAAATCTCCCTCTTTTCCATACTTAATAATTTCAGCTCATTGATCAAAACATAATATTGACTGCAGAGGAATGCAGAGGTAAAATACATTAGCCCACCACTGCTGAGCTCTGGGGTTCAAATTTCAGAGTGAAGTGTCAGAGAGGTTTGATTGTCATTTCAGATACATACAAGAACATATTGAAACGAAACTGCGGTTCACGGTGCAACAAAGAGCAAAAAGTGCCAAACAATACAATACACAGTGTGGATACACAACAGTCCAATAAATCTAAAAGGCCTATAATAAATATTTTTGGATGATCTTTACTGATGGCTGACAGCATTGTGTGCAAATAACCAGATTAGGCTGCTCTACAAACATTATTAATTATATACATTTCAATTTAATTTGCCAGCCATAGACAAGTGGTTAGAGTACTGGACTAGTAATCCAACTACACCTTGGATGCCTTGGATAAAGGCATCTGCAAAATGCTAAAAATGAAAATGTAAATGAATTTCAGGATCCATAAATAAACCTATGGCATACACAAATCCAACTTAAACATGTGTATAGAACATATTAACTGGATTCAACTGCATTGAAAAACAATTCCTCACTACCAGTATTCGATTCTTTCTCTGAAACAAAGTATTGCTAATTTCTTCATCACTGTTAGAGAACTTCATTCATGCAATAAATCAAAATGTTCATTTCAAAATGTTCATTTCATTACAGAAATCTTAAAGCCCTTTGGTGACTCCCCTCAATAGGATTTCAGATTTCTACAAAAAACCCTGCCTGTTCCTCATTAATTATCTGTCACTATTAAACATGTATTGCAGATTATGTACTTCCATGGCAAGCCTCTAGGGCCTCCCACATGTGTTATTACTTAAATCACTATTACTTTAGATCTTCACAGTTGCGAAGTCAATGGGCTGCTTTTTTTAACCTTTTACCCAGAGGTCAACATGAAGCTGATGTGATAGCTTTACATTTAGACTTATACTGTGATTGACAGGCTGAACGATGCATTCCATCCCTGAGGAGAAAAGTATGGAGCACACACTCACATATGCACAAATGCAATGCATACATAAGTGGATAAACCAGAGTTGTCCTTACTCCCCACCCCCTGCCTTCCACCAAGGTGATGGAGTCTGACTGTGCTGCTGCCAGTGTTCAGTGAGTCGTATTCCCAGCCAGTCATGTGTGATCTGACAAGCAATCCTGAAACCCACTAGGCAAAAATCAGCAAAGAGGTCATTGATCTGGTACTCCAGACCCACACCTTATTATACTCTTTATAGCCTTACAGTCTGACTGCTTCACCTGTCACCTTATTCTCCCATGATGCTCAGACATTGATTTCATACGAGGCATCTGCAAACACCTTGGTCTAGTGGTTAGTCAATAAATTCCAAAAAGGTCACCTGATTGGTTTAGATGTCTAGGATCCAATCTATATGGCCATGTGAACAATCCCCCAGCTATAGCCACTTCAACTCCTCTGAGAAAATATTTTATTAAATTAAACAATTTTGTGACAGCGAATTACCTGCAGATGCTCCTTGTTTAAGCTCGAAGCTGGGGCTCAGTCAGTTGGATGCTATTTTGACTTCACTTGGTGATTGACTGTTCATGCTATAGATACACGCTCATCTTGGTAAGGGGCGGCACAGTGGTTAAGTGGGTAGAATTATTGACTCACTAAAAGAAAATCCAGGATTCAATCCGCAGGTGGGACAGTTTGGGTCCTTTTGTGGGAGATCCAGTTACCTCCCGCAGTACAACACCATGCAAATGAGGTGCATTGGGGATAGAAAATTGTCCATGACTGTGTTCAATATAACCTGTGTACTGATTAAACTTATGTAATGAATATCTACCATGTAAAGCATGATGTTAAAATTCAAATAAACAAACAAACATGTTGGTTAGTCATGCTGTTAGCCTAGTGAGTTTAGGTTTGTTAAGGTTTCATGTATGAGTGATTGGCATTAGCAGTTAGCATAGCCTTGAATATAGCATTAGTATTTAGTGTAGTACATTCATGTGTTGTAAAGCCGTGTTTATGTTTAAATTAGCAATTAGCTATTCTCATTAGCTTTAGCATTTAGCATTTAGCTTAGCATCAGTCACATGGGGTTGTATCTTGTTCTGTCTAATCCTGCTTTGGTGTTTTTGTTCCTATTAAATATTCAGTTTAATCATCTCTGTGTGCAGTTATTTATATACAAATATAATCAATGAGATGGCCCTAAAGTGATGGCTCTTTCTAAATTTTAATTTAGTGTGGATTTAGAAAGGGTTTAATTAAAATCTTTTTTTTACCCACACAGCTTATGCATGCATACCACTAAAATTACACAATACTCTTCCTCTTCTAGACATAATGGGGTGAGATCCCACCACACGATTTTGACTTCACTTGGTGATTGACTGTTCATGCTATAGATACACGCTCAT
>JAYDZG010000043.1:21954479-21965349 GCA_034509265.1 Microcambeva bendego
TATAGCAACAGTCTAGGGGACCCAAAATGTTGAGTTTAACTTTACGCATAATGCACAACTTCGAGTTCTTGACAGAAGATTCTAAGCTCCACAGAAGCTTCATTGCTTAATTCTCCAAAAAAATGCAATTTGCTCGAACAATTTCAATAATCAAAACCAAATGAGATCCGAAGGCTGTCGATTGCCGACGCAGGTGAGCATCCGTTCATCTTCAAGTTGCGTCATCTTCACTTTTCTTTTCTCCAGTGGAAGGTATTAAGATTGTTTCCGCGATCTTGACTTCAATCTTAGCCTTAAATCGTTGGTTTTGCGCGCAATAAACGATCCCAAGTCGAGCGCTCAGGTGCGGTGCAAGAACAGAGCAAGTCTCGTGCTGTTCACCCCAGGTTCTGTTGCGCGCGCTGACGCGAACTGTGGAGAGGCGCGCGCGAACGGAAAATGTGATGTTGCGCGCGCAGGGAGCTCCTGACTTCAAACAGACACCGCCGCGCGCGCCACACCACTCATCGTTCCTCAAAAGCAGAAGAACGACGCGCGCGCAACTTGGCCAACATCGCGCGGGAAACCGGTTAACCGGGACGGTGAGCACTAGCACCAGGACAAATGTGGCGCTGTGTGGGAAAGTGAGAGATTGAGAGAGAGAAAGAGAGAGAGAAAGAGACTTACACACAAAGTGTGTGTGTGTGTGTGAGAGAGAGAGGGAGAGAGAGAGAGAGAGTGAGAGAGAGAGAGAGAGACAGGAGAGAACCATTCCATACGCGCAATCACAGTACATATTGGATGGACTAAATATTTGAAAATGCTAAAAATACCCCCAACCCATAATAACATATTAACCCAAAAGAACCCACTGTGACTTATCTGTTACAGACTAATTCAGAAATGTTTTCCATGTTATCTATTTATTCTGTTGTATATGCCTCCTATTTTCAGGAAAAAATGGTCTTACAATGGTCTTATAAAAGTTCTTATGGTTTAATATATGCAGTGCTGTGTAAAAGTTACATTTGTCACTCTTAAATGTTTCCGATTATCAAACTAACTTGAATATCAGTTCAAAATGCAGTTTTTCCATGATGCTTTTATTTATTAAGGGAAAAAATCTATCAAAGCCAACCTGGCCCTAGGTGAAAAAGTAATTGCTCCTACACCTAATAACTGGTTGTGCCACCCTTTGCAGCAAAAACTGCAATCAAGCATTTGCGATTGAACTGGCAATGAGTCTTTCACATCTCTGTGGAGGGATTCTAGCCCACTCTTCATTGCAGAATTGTTTTAATTCAGCCACAGTGAAGGGCTTTCAAGCACGAACGACATGAACGTCATGCCACAGCATCTCAAATGGATTTAAGTTTGGGCTTTTACTAGATCAATTCAAAAAGTCATTTTTTTCCAGCCATTCAGAGGTTGACTTGCTCGTGTGCTTTAGATCATTGTCCTCCTGCAGATGCTTGAGTTTAGGCTTACAAATGGATGGCTGGACATTCTCCTTCAGGACTTTTTGGGAGAGAGCAGAATTTATGGCTTTATCAAATCCTCATGCTTGCCCATTTCACCTGCTTCTTACATCAACTTTGATAATAGAATGTTCACTTGCTGCCTAATTTATCCCACCCTCAAACAGGTAGCGTGATGAAGAGATAATCAGTGTTAATTATTTCACCTGTCAGTGGTAGTAATGTTATGCCTGGTCAGTGCGTATTTTAATTCAAAATTGCATTTTCTTTTTTATTATTGTTGTTGGTTTTACTTAGAACAATGAGTTCTATAATAAATTGTAGACTTTAATCCTGTTAAAGCGTTTAGTTAAAATGATTGTAACAAGTAACATTAGTAGAGCTCTGAACTTTTATCTCTGATGTCTCCCCAAGTGTCTGTTTTGTTGACATCGGCGTACAATTTGCACTCTTCCTCAGGGATGTGTAGTCATTGTTATCATGGTGTAATGCATTTCGTAACATCCCAGAGAAGGAGAAACACTTCTACAAGTACAACAATTACATTTGGATTTGCAGCATAAGCTGCTTCTGCAAGTATTGACTGCAGACTGATTGCACCTTTCATGAAAGAACAGAGTGCTTCAGCCAAGTCAAAACTTAATCACATTCTCTCATTTCCGTCTTGTCTAACTGTCTGATCTCTCTGGTCCACTCCCAGATCATCAACCTGACACACTGGCAGAAAGAGAAAATGTGAGATTAGCTGAATCCAGCATCTGAAATTGAGCAGGTTGAGCTCGGGACTCTCTGTGACCTTACATTCAGACGAGGCAGAAACAAACAGTTGTGTTGCCCACAAATTTGCCTTTATTAAACTAATAAAACAAATGCTTCTAACTTCTAACAAGCATTGTGTATTTGGATTTTGATGTGATGTGTTAGGCCACATGTGAGTCATCATTCAAGTTCAAGGCTATTAAGGGTTACAAACAATTGTTTTCAACTTAAAGTACGAACACGTTTTGTATTAAAATGTTATCTAATTGTTGCAAAAAAAAGTCCAATCAATGCATATTTTACTTAAAATTGGAGGACTGGAGTAGTGTTTATGGTCCTCATTTTGTTAAGAGCGTCAGAAGTATGCTATCATTCAGGGCTTAGAATTAATAACATATGTATTACTTGCTTATTCTTGTACTTTGCGTTATTCAGTTGTCAAGGAAATCACAATGTTCTATTTAAGAATCAGCTTCAGGTCGTCATGTTCTTTTCTTTTTTCACTTGTTATATTCGACTGGACAGTTGTCAAAATTAACAGCTGTGTAATTTATCAACCACACAGCAGAGTTCACAGCAGCCCCTGAAGACCCTGCACCACTGAAAGATCATCACGATGATTGCAAATTGCTTTCCAATAAACTCAAGCAGACACTCACTGTGATCTATGAGTGGAAGAGAAAGAGGATTAAATAGATTGCAGATAGAGGAAGATGACGAAGCCAGGACTTGCTCATTTTGGAAAATGAAATGCTCAAGTTGCTTGGAACAACGATGCCAACACAAAGCCACAATCACAACAAATGGGCACAGAATGTACGACTGCCTGGGTGTCTCATCACCTGCCCAAAGTAACATACCATGGAGAACCTAAAGGTTCAGTAGCTCCATACCTCTTTTGATCATCTTGTAAACTTGCTCAGTGGTCAGTTTCATCTTTCTCCATGAGATTCTCAGCAGTGTTCTGCTGCACTCTAAATAAAGTAAATGCACCGTGTTCAAACTAAGGACTTGATACGTTTCCCTGTCTACAGTACATAAGATTATTGAAGTTGGAAGACTAAACTAATATTGAAACAATCCAGAAAGACTGCCTCTATGTTTTTAAACATCAGAGGTATCTGTATAGAAGGTATGCACAAAAAGAATTGAAGAATAATGCAATGCCTTTATTTCTTATATATACATGTACAAGTGTAAAAATTATTTCTTCACAAATTCTTTCTTCGCTTGTTTGGAAGATGGGGTCAGAGCACAAAGTCCGTCATTGTGTGTTGCCGCTGGAGCAGACAGGGTTAAGGGTCTTGCTCAAGGACCCAACAGTGGCTGTATGGCAGAGCTGGGATTTGGACTCTCAACTTTTGATTGATGGTCCAAAGCTCTAGCCACTAGGCAACCACTGTCCAAAAAAACAATAGTAGGGAGACATGAATGAGTCTTGTGAACATTCACATTGGTGTTGTTATCACCAAAAAAATATTATATTTCAAATTCTCAGTTTAGATTACCCTTGGCAGTGTTTAGATTAAACTCTGACTGAATAAACATATTGCCATTGTTTTATTAGTTTATTATTATGATGATTTGATTTTCAATTAAAATACCTATTTTTTTATATACGTACACCAATCAGGCTTAATTTTATGATCACCTACCCCTTCACTGCCAAAACAGCCCTGCAACCTCTCACCATTAACAACATTATCTTAAACTTCAGCAATCTGAGCTACAGTAGCTTTACTGTGAGTGGACCACACGGGCTAGCCTTCATGAGCCTTGTTCATTCCCTGGGCCACGTTTGGTGAGACACTGTATGCTCATTTCAAATCTCACCTGTAACACAGTGATGAAAAGAGTATTCTAAATTCTAAAAAAAATTCTAAATGTGTGAAAGGGCCAACTGAGGGAAAGTCATGGAATACCGGTGTGAAAGGGGCATAAAACCGATAAAGCCAATTATGTATGTCTGGATGCCCAGCTAGCCAAGGGCATTGTTGTGATTCAAACCAGTGTCAATGCTTGGCTAAAGTAATAGACAACTGTACTCGAGTGCCCACATTTGTATTGACATCTCTTACAGGACTGTGGAAGTGTGTAGCTTATTTGGACCATTGAGTTCACCTGATCCTGGACATTTCTTTTATATGGTCGGCCAGACCAATTTTACCTACATTAGTTGTTGAAAGTTTGTTTTTGCCTCACTACATGAATTTTCCTCAAAGAGATAATGACATATACAGACTGTGTTTGGCAGCAGTGCCAGTATTGTGTACTTTGGGGGAAAATAACCTCTATAGCTCTCGGTTTCATCAGCTAATGAGAGAGGGAGCAGTGGGTTGACAATGGCTAATACTAGAGCTGGATAACTGTATGATGGGCTTTAGCTATTAGGATAATGAGTAATGTGTGTGTGTGTGTGTGTGTGTGTGTGTGTGTGTGTGTGTTTTGACATTTACTTGTGAGTATAACATGGATGTATATATATGTGTGTGTGTGTGTTTAAAACTGTGTAGTGGAAGTTTAGGTAGTGGGTTTGGTGCTGTACTTTTGGGGAATTTTTTGTACTTGCTTGTTTTTCACTTTTATTTCTTTTCTTATTTTCTCAGTAATGTGCTCTCAGTCTTTCAATAATATTTTCCTTTTTTATAAAAAATCCCCTCCATCTCTCTGTACATTCAGCCCATTACCTCCATCATTGTCCATTAGTTCTAATCCATAAGCACTGGCTCAGCTGTCATACTTGTTCTCTTTTTTCCTCCATCTGTAGACTCATAACTGAATTCCAATCCTTTTAGATTCACCTGTAGGATGGAATACAATAGAAGAGTCTCTGAACCTCACTTGATCCCACATTAAAGAAAATTAGCATTTTATTACACCATTAAACAATAAGCCTTCACTTTTAAAGCATCCCAGCATTGTATCAGCTAAGTGATACAATTGAAGTAAACATTAAAACTGGAAGAAAAACAATAATTTCTATTAAATATCACACTAGTTTAGAACTTTCCACTTCCACTTTTAGTCTTCAAAGTAAGGATGTGAGTTGGCTATGTGACAAGAGGGTACACAAGACGAGAAAAGGCTAAGTGGGTAACTGTTGCCTTATGGCAATAAGGTCCTAGGTTCGACCCACAGGCATGGGTGATATAGGTCCTTTTTGTGTGGAATTTGCATTCCACTGGAGATAATTCTTTTACAACCTGTCACAGGAAAAATCCAAAGTTCTCAACCATCCCAAATACTCCAAGCTGTTCTAAAGCATCCTAATTACCCTGATTCATCAGGAACAGCTGTTTTAATCAACTCGACAGGTGAAAAACAGCAGCTCTCTGCAGTAGGTTGTGGACAGTCATGGCTAAGACAAAGGAGCTCACTAAGGACCTACAGCTGTGCATTGTTGCTGCTTGCAAGCCAGGAATGGGCTATAAGATCATATCTAATTGTTCTATACCCCAGAACATCAATGACCCGAGGGCCACTCTTCAAGAAGAGTGAGATGTCCTGTCTCAGCAGACAATAAGTCGACTTGTGAACAACATGAGAGGTTTTTCTGAAGTAATTCAGACATTTTTTTGTTGGTGTATACCCACCATTGTTGTTGACTTTTGTTGCAATAAAATGTGGAAATCTCCATTATTCAAATGCCCTACTTTAATGATATCAATGCAGTGTGAACTTTCCATCAAAAGCGTTCAGTGTTGAGGTTTCCACTTTGTAAAAAATATGATATAATACTTTAAGATATAATACAATTTTAGCTGGCACTGACATTGATAAAAGCTGCATTCTTATTTTAGATAGACATACACTAAATGGGAATGTTAGTGTGTTGGTCTGACAAGTTTTTAATGGGAAAAACTTTTAATTGAAGACAGGGGTAGGGACTGGCGGGTTTAACTTTGGACTAACAGTTAAAAGGTTGAGAGTTAGAATCCTACTTCTGTCTTGCAAGCACTGTTGGGCCCTTAAGCAAAGCCCTTAATTCTCTCTGATCCCAGGGCACTGTTCATTGACTGACCCAGTGCTCTTACCCCAGCTTCCAAATAAGCTGAGATATGCAAAGAATTTAATTATGCAGTTCACATGTATATATAGATATCACAAATAAATGCATTCTAAAAATAACTTTGTCCATGGTTTAGTGTGAGATAGGGGTATGTGTGCATTTTGGATCAACAAGCTAGAGAGTAGATACAGTGTTTTTCAGGACTATTTCATCAAGAATATGTTATCACATCCTTTCATTGTGCTAAGTGAGGGTGCGTAGCTGGCCTGGCAACAGCTCAGAACTGTCTGTTTATTAAAAAGTGTAATGTTTGACAGTGGAAACTCTGACATAGAGATAAAACAAAAAACAGTTATCAAACAACTGATATGGTGATGTAGCACAGAGGTAACAAAGCTCTGTGTTGAACTGTTGTGTATGAACAGTGCTCTTAAAATGTATGTCTTCAAGTATTCATTTATAATGGATGCATTAAATCAAAAATGAGTACAAATGGCTCATAATGTGTAGTGGTAAAAAGCCCTAGGATGCCAGAGCAGAGATTTTGAAATCATGATTTTGAGAAATGATGCATTGATCTTGGCATGACTTTCCATACACAAAACTGATCAGCATATGAACTCACCTTGAGCAGGTGAAATGTTGCAGTCAATACTGCAAACGTGTCAGAGGGGGAGTGTCAGTTTTAGCACTCCTCGGTCAGTAGAGGACAAACGTATTGAAGTTATCGTAACTGGATATGATTCGATTGGATTAAATTTAAAATAACAGACCACAGTTTTATGTTTGCATTTTTCCTACACAAACCACCATTACTGTTTAATAATATACCTCACATTAATGATAAAAATGTTAATGGTAACAATGTGATACTTTAAGTGTTACTATATTTCAATCTGCCTTAACAAATAAAATGTAGTGTCTATTGGCTACTATCTTGACATTGTACATCAGGGTTTTATTAAGATCAATTAATATAAAAACAATATGTCGAATTCACTGGGCTTTTAAAAAGGCATAATATAAGGAGGATACATCAACTTCATTTAGATAACCCATGCTCACAAGTCTGTTAAACTATGCTCACAAGTGTTTATTAGCCTTAAGAGCCGCAATAGTGGTACAAAAATAAATGCATTTCACTACACCAGAAAACCGGTCTCGTTACTCCATTCTAACATTACATGCTAACCAACTTGCATGCATGTATTACATGCAGCTGCATTTAAATGGACAAGAATTAAATGCCTCTCATAACATAAGTACTCTTGAAATAGAAGTGCTCTTAGATAGCTTATTATTTAAGCCTTTTCCACATTTTAATCTGCAGCACAGCTGGTGATTCAATTACAAGGTAAAGGTGGCCGTTAAATTCAATATCTTAAATGTTTAAAGTCAAAGTTTTGTTTAACAAATCTTTTTATGGGTAAAAAGAAAGACAGATTGTTCCTATCACACAATGGGTCTGCCTGAGAATGACCCTGTATGAATTCTTAGATTCCTTAAAATGTTGCATACTGGGGTGCCTTATTTCAAAGCTATAAGCTGACTTGATAATGAGAGAGAATCTGATGCTTCCTCAGCGGTGAAGACAATCCCATCATAAAGTGTTTTCTCACAAAAAAAATCTAAAAAGATTTCAGACAAATGCAGAACAAGTCATTTTCAAATGCCAATGAATTCTCACCGATTTTTAATTTGTATACAGGTGCACAATTCTAATTTATTTGCAAATTTGTGCATGTCATTGGGAATTTAACCCTCCTTGTACGTTATGGGGTGAATTGACCTGTCTTGAGTCCTGACTGAACCCCGATCTGCTAGAGCTTAAGAACAAATTAAAACTAAATATTGATTTAAATGGTTAGCAATGAAGTTAATAATGTAAAATAAACAATGATTATTTGGATTTTTTGGTTTCTGACTATTTGGATGATTAAATATTCCCCAGATCAAACTGAACCAGGAACATCATTGCTTTATTCTGAGAAATGAACATAACAGAAGGATTAACTGACAAGCTAGTGGGTTGTGCTGCATCAGTCAATTGGTTGAATTGCCCTTAAGATTGCTGTGTTAGCTTAGTAAGCAAAAATTGTGGTGCCGTCATAGTAGTGCGTCTGAATATTCTCATTAGAACATATTCTTCTTATTAAAACTTACAGCTGACCAGATAGACAATATATAGCAAGGGAGATTACTAACTTTTCAGACAGACACCATTAGATTGGTTTAAAATCTTCTTCTTCTAATTTCTGTTATGATTATTATTATATATGTATTATAATTACACTAGTACTGGTACTACTAGAAGAAGTGGATCTGCCTTTGGTGGATTATTTCCATTTGATCCAAAACAGGCCCGCTCTCTGATGTTCCTGGGAAAATGTTCCAGCCAAATGTTTTATCTCTGGTGACATAAGCATTTGTGTCATGTTCATGTGCTTAGCCAAAGGTCACAGAACACCAAAATATTCCCATGTGAGAAATTATCATTCACTGAATGCACAAAATCTAACATTTATTCCTTTGGAAGACTTATTTCCAGGTGACTTACAAGGTTTAATCAATGTGTACAGCTGAGAGGTAATGCCATAGGTCCAGGGACCAGTAGTAGCCCTATGGAATATCTGAGATATAAACTGTTTATTCTCTTTGCTTAGAACAACCCTAACTAAAATTAGACTCTTGGCAGCACTGTAGAATCCATGCTACAGTGCTCCAAAGGGAAAATTAGATTTTTCATATTACAGCTGATTTTAATAAACGAATGTTCTTGTTAATTTATACACAAACCACCGGCATGGAGATGAACAAACAAGGGATAATCGCAGGCATACATACACTGCAATAATTAATACTGTAATTAATATTGGTCTTGGTCTTGCACTATACATAGTCCAGGCATGCTGATTGTCTTTCTTGGAAGCAGCTGTTGACTGGTGGTTAGAGAACTTGTGCTAAGAAGATTGCCGGTTTGATTCCCAGAGCCGACAGGTCACCACTGAAGTTCCCTTGAGCAAGGCACCTAACATCGAACTGATCCCTGGTTGCTAGGGCTGCCCACCAGGGTAAATATTTGATCGAGTTCGACAAGAGCCAAATTTTGATCGCTAGAAGACACCTCCAAAACTGCAGCTCTTGTGGGGTGTTCCCTGGTCTGCAGTGGTCAGTATCTTATCAAAAGTGGGCCAAGGACTGAACAGTGGAAAACTAGCTCAAGGCTCATTGATGCACGTGGGGAGGGAAGGCCGGGCCGTGTGGTCTTATCCAACAGACGAGCTACTGTAGCTCAAATTGCTGTAGTTAATGCTGATAGAAAGGTGTAGGAATACACAGTGCATCACAGTTCCTGGACTGTTGTGACAGCAAAAAGTGGAGCGACACAAT
This sequence comes from Microcambeva bendego, assembly GCA_034509265.1. Taxonomy (NCBI): domain Eukaryota; kingdom Metazoa; phylum Chordata; class Actinopteri; order Siluriformes; family Trichomycteridae; genus Microcambeva; species Microcambeva bendego. The sequence goes on from JAYDZG010000043.1 coordinate 21,964,095, forward strand.
ATTAAGGTGGTCCTAATGTTGTGCCTTATCTGTGTATACTACCACAAGTACTTAATCATCATTTAAAGGTCAAGTTTGGTCAGTCCTGTATTAGATAAAAATCACCATTTGTTCCAAGTGCCTTTTTCATCCTCAACCCTCTCACTGTAAGTGTCTGAATTGAATAAAACAATTCGGCACTATTTCCCAGCGCAGTTCCCTGATGCTTTATGCTATTTTTCTCCCCTCTAAGGCCACCTGATGCTCGTCTTTTCATCACTTTTCTATTCTCCCACATTGAATGTGACTCTTTAGTGTGTCCATGGTAACTAAAGACTCTCTCCGTCTCTTGAGCTTGAGCTTATAGAGTCGCCTGCATCATTTTCTTTTACCAGAGCACTTCCTGCTGAGATGTCTCTGGGTTGCAAAGATCGCTCGTTCAAAATTGTCGATCCGTAAAGCATGGTATTAACCTCGCCGTGAGCAGAGATGTAACAAGCAAAGTTTGAACTGAGACGTAATCCACACCGTTCATAGTGCTTTAAAAACTAATTATGTACTTAATGAGCACTGACCCGTCTTTATGTAGGTAGTGAAAGTGTTTGATCAGCTCTATCCACAGGTCAATAGACCTACAAGTTCATTTTTTATGCAACCCTGTGTTCTATATATTACTTAGTGTTTCATCTTCGCTGTTATTGAGATATTTCACACTTCCTACATTTAAAACTAACAAGCTGAATATTATGCAACACTGAGAAAAGTATTTAAAGTTTTCCCGAATAAAAGTGTTCATTTGCTGACAAATACATTAAAATATCACACAAAAGTTTAACAGGGTAACGACTTTGTCGCTATGCAGTATTAAGCTCGTTTCCAAACCCTTCTAGTGATTCTTTTAAAAAAGCAACAAGCCACAAAGCTAGCAACTTTTTCTGGGGTTAATAGAGACTTTTGGAGACTCAGATGTGAAATTAACAAAGCAGGTGTTGGTTGATAACCATCAATAAAATCAGACTCCAATGAAGAGAACCCAAATGTTTTAATGAACATTGTTGAATGTAAACTAAACTACTTTTTGCATCAATGTTAGTTGTATGCATCCTAATGTAGTGTTTTACTGAGAAAACAAACACTGCTGAGAAACGTTTTCATTCTAATTTTCAGTGGGTACCTAAGACTTTTGCACAGTACTATACATTGTTTTAAATCGCCATGTCACCACTTGATGGATCATCAATCCATGAAGTATTTCGGCAATGATAGTGGAGTAGTT
>JAYDZG010000043.1:22045435-22057873 GCA_034509265.1 Microcambeva bendego
GAAATTTTTTCAAGATCCCTTGTTTGCTCATATATGTTTTCCATTTGTATTAATAAGAGCACAGCCAAATATTGTTTATAAATATTCTTGTATATATACCAAGTTGAATGCTTGCTTCTTTTTGACTGTATTGTCTGTGCTGTACAAAATGCATTAAATGACAGTTGTACATAAACTGTACATGAGAAATTGTAACTATAAAAGTACTAAGGCCAAAATATGTTAATATTGTTTTTATTGTATGTGTGGTTTGGTTGTAACGTGTAATTCATGAATTGGACGAATGTATGAGAAGAATGTATGGTAGTCAGTCGTTACTGACTTTCAACATTAAAATAGTTTATTTTATAATTTCTAATCATGATTACATGCACAACACAAGTTTTATTATTAATAATATTAATATTATTATTAGGTAGCTCAGTGGGTAGAATTGTCGCTTCAGTCCCTAGGAGAATTAGTCCGGGTCCTTTCTGTGTTGAGTTTGCATGTTCGCCATGTGCCTGCATGGGTTGTCTCTTCATTCAGATTAACACTGCCTCTCATAAGACACTGAATTGTCCTATAGGTACATATCCACTAAAATGCATGAAGCAGTGCATTATAGTGTCAGTCACAGGCCAGGATAAATAGGGAGGGTTGGGTCATGTGGTGTGCCAAAATCGATGATGCAGATCACAATTTGCTCTGGTGACCAGGAACCAGGAAATGTAATGGTCGATTCATGGATCAAACCCCTATTGTGAATATTGCCATTAAGCTCCTTGTTAGAGAACAGCAAGTACTGAAACATAGTTCTACATGTGCATTCAGAAGGTTACATTCCTAACTTTTTGTGAGTAGTATAGAAATCCAAATCCAACTGTGTTTGTGCACCTAACAGAAACCATTTTTTTGGATAATTTATTCTTTAGGCTTTCCACTACAACCACCATGTTAACCTTTCTGATGTTTTAAAACATATTATGACTTTGAGGATGCAATTTGTAGTTACTCTTTCTATAACTTTTCTCCCATAATCAAGTCATATTTTCTGAGCCTAATTGTGTTGTGCTTCCCCTCTTTTGATACAACCCTCCACTGCTGACTGAAGAGTGTCGCAACTGACACACACCCCCTTCGACTCGTGCACAATACTGCATCATGCATCAGCTTTACGTCTTTACGAGACACATCATGATCGGCCATCAGATTGTCCAGCTTGTCCCACCCTGTGAACAACATCTAGTTGTTGTACATGTAGGCACCCAGTGCTGAGATTTATAAATCAGTAAATGCCGTTTTGCTAGATTGTGGGTACAAATTTAGTTTTTTTTATATATTTTTCATACCAGTTCATTGCACTTTGTTATTCCTCTTAGCTAAAACCATCATATTCTATATTTTCTCAGTGATTCCATTACTGACCTTGTTACATCTTGGTGAGTTAAAGTCTTTTAGATGTCATGCTGTTATCTGCCCTAGAAACGGAAGGCATACAGGAAACTGGTTCATTAAAATAGATGTCAGAAATTATCTGAGAGAAAAATATGCAGAACAAATTGTGAATAATCACAAAAACTATACAGACACTTTAGAACAAACTAATCAAGAAAATGCCTAGAGGGAACAAATTTATTTTTACCAGCATCTTAGTCACTCACTCACATGTAGAGGCAATTGAGAGAAGCCAATTAACCTTTTGCACCAAGGATCTAGAAAACAGAGCTCTGTGGCACACACCCACACTACCAGCTGTACCTGATTGCTGCCAAAAACCTACATACATTCATTTCCAAACACTAAGATACCAAGAACAGCTACATTGTTTTGACCTCCGATTCTTAACTGTGTTTACTTTTTCTCTCCGGGTTGTCTGTTTTTCTCCTGTCTTCCACAGCAGAAGTTGGACTGGCTTCCATTAGTAAGGTATATAAATGAGTGAGTGAATCTGCTAGTGAATATCACCTTCTTGCATCAGAAAGGGCTTCAGGCATAAGACCTGCCGACTGCCCTTCCAAATCATCTACGCGGATGAATGGTACTGTTCAAGTTGAAAATTCTGCTAGAGTCTGAAATAAGTAAATAAATCTGAACTTTTGTTTAATAGAGTTTACATGATTCATCCATGATGTTTTTATTATTATAAAACATGTCAAGAGCCAAACAATTTGAGTGAAAAAGCATGGTGGATAAGCGAGTCTCCTCACAGCAAGAAGTTCCTGGGTTCAATCCTGAGGTGGTGAGGCCCAGGTTCTTTCTTTATAGTTTGAATGATTTCCTCAGAGTTCTGGTTTCCTCCCACTGTCCAAAAACAAGCTGCCAGGTTAAATGTAGACACATGATTGTTCTGCTGGCGAATGGGTGTATATGTGTCTGCCCTGTGATGGACTAATACCCCATTCAGGGTACCTCTGTGTGCCTTTCTGCCAGTTGAAAGACTTTGATAGGCTCCAGCATCCACCCACCAGACATACATACTTCACACAACTATATTTGGATAAGCTATTAAGAAAGCTTTTCCTTGTTTTGCTTTTTATCCAGTCACCACTTTACATCTGCAGCATTTAGCAAATGTGTTATATCCAAAGTGTCTTTAAAGGTTTAAAGTCCAAATAGTGGCTTGGAAGTATTTGGGCTTGAACCTGCAATTTTCTGAGTACCTGTCCAAACCCTTAGGAAGGTTAACCAGTTGCATCTTTTGTCTGATGTTGCAGAGCCCTATTTTAACCAATGAATAAAAACAACCTGTCATTTTAAAGATCAGGGGAAAAAGCCAAACTAAAAGGATGTCAACAAAATGATTTAACCTAGATAGATCTTTGACTTAAAGATAAAAATACCTCTCTCTAGTGGCAGGATGAGAAAATTCATGAGCATGAAATAAAACTCCTTCAGTGAGTTAAAAATGATCTTTTATAAATTTGAGTTGTTCATGAGTAAACATGATGTATCAGGGCTGGTTCATACTATACATATTTGTACTAAAAATGAATGCATGAAAAATGCATTTCAGCCAGTTTTCATCGCAGGTGAAGTGAGCAACACAGACTCATCTCATCACAGCACCTGTTAGTAGATGGGATATATAAGGCAGCGAGTAAACATTTAATCCTCAAAGTCGTTGTCTTAGAAGCAGGGATTTGAGCAAGTTGTGAGCCGAATTGTGATGGCTAGATGACTGGGTCAGAGCAGCTCCAAACCTTCAGCTCATGTGGGCTGTTCCTGGTCTGTATGTCTATACAAGGTTCGTGCATGAACCAGTAGCCTGCATATTTGGCAACTATGTGTACACTTGACCGTAGACTCGATAGACTCTTTTTAAAAAATCAAGGTGATTAATATTTGAATTATTTGCAACCCGTACCAAATGTTAGACAACCCATTCATCATTGTAGTTTAAAAACAATGGTTTGTTCATCATGATTTTGCAGTCAGATGAACAAGCAATTAAAATCTTGATAACCGAACCTGTGCCAACAGTTGCTTTTATTGGGCTCAAAATAATTCTTATATTCACAGAATGCCTGACACCATACTAATTATGGATGAGCCGTGAGGAATTATGGATGATAACGTTTGCCGACAATTCTAATGTTTTGTAAATTATAGTTCCAAATGTAGTTAATTATCAAGCACACATTTTCCACGGCATATCCTTCTTTCACTCAGTTCAATTTTGTTACATGGTATGTCAGCAAATACATCCTGAAACAGTAACATTTCTGGTTTATTCAGGCACAACGTCTCCAATCCACTTCAGGTATGGAGGATTTCCCTGATCGATGGGTAAACTGATGACTTCTGCCACTTCATACGGATGATTGGATCTGCAAAAGAGGATGTGTGTGATCATGCACGTTTAGTAGCAATTTCAATCAGCAACAGATTCCGATTGACCAGCTGAGCCAGTTCATTATACATCAGGCTTTATCTTTCTGCAGTGGTTATATGTTGTGTGAGTAACAGATGTGTCAGGACTTAAGTTCACGCTATACCCGAGGAGCACAATCCTAAAATATACAGTGGGGCAAAAAAGTATTTAGTCAGCCAATGATTGTGTAAGTTCTCCTACTCAGATAGATATGGCCTCTGTCCACTGCTTTTAAAGTGAATACTGATTCATGGTAGCACATGCAGCGATGGTTAACTGTGGTGCATCCTTACATCCCTAATCGTTACAGAAGCTCCATCTTTTGGAGTTCACTATAAAAAAACATGTCATAGACAATTTTGTAATTATGTGTTTGGACCATGGAAGGAAACCAGCACTCCTTGAAGAAATCCACACTGACAAAGTGACTCAATCAATATGAAATGCGTGTAGCTTCTGAGCCAGATAAACCATTTGCAATTTATCACACTGACATTGTACTAAATCAGCAGATACTTTAAATAAAATTAAATAATGATACTTAAGATTACATTAAACATTATTATTGTTGTTGTTATAATCAAATTTATTTTAATAGTATGCCCAGTTGCCCAATCACATCATGCTTCCTTTCCACCAATGCCGACATCACACTGATTGATGACATCCAAGCTAATGACTCTTAATACGAGGGTAGCAGCCGTATGCATTTCCCCCCCTGTACTTTAACAAGTGCACAAGCAAATCAGTGCTGTGTACGGGAAAACACACCATGATGAATAATTTGTTTTTTCATGTCTGTGAAGGCGTCATCAATCAGCCAGCGGAAGACATCGTCATGAGACAGTCCCTATTTGACTTTTAATACTGCCCCTGTAAGAACAACAGGTCAATCGTTGTTCTTGTGACTGCTCAGCCAAGCCAGCCGGCAGAACTGAGACTATGTATTAAAGATCCCAAACCTGATGCTCAGCGTGTCTTTACCACCACGCAACCCGCTTTTAATTTCCCTTTAGTTATATTTTAAAACATTTTATTAAAATTAGCATACTTTTTTTATTCACACTTTTTTATTGTCACCTCCTCCAACACATGCTTAGTACTATTTATGTACAGCATTTATCACCTACAGGAGTCAAGTTCAGTGCTGAACAACATTGTGCAGGGAAGAACTCATCCTCAAACCTGTGCATGTGCCATCAGTCGTAATTGGATGAGTGAGAGGAGAAATCAGCTTAGCCCAAACTGACCAACAGCCAACCTTAGTTCCCAGTCGCCCAGCTCATCCAGAGTTGAACTTCGATAAGATGTGTTCAGAAACCCAACCCCATTGGTCTAACCTATTTTACCACTGTGCCACCCGAGTGACTTAAAATTAGCATACTTATATAGGAGGTAAAGCATGAGTGTTGCGTGTTTAGCTGACCTGACATATTCAGCAAGAGCTGAGATCTTTGTCGTCCTTGTCTTAATCATCTAAAAAATAAATATTCATATAGAATTATAATGACTTTGTTTTTCAATGCATCACTGTGATGGTCTTAAACTCACCAGTAAAACTTCACTGTCCTCCTCGATCTTTCCCTGCCATTCATATCTGTACAGAACATCACAGCAGAGTGAGATATACCGAGAAGCAGGAGCAGACATTCCCAGTGGAATCATGTGCTGCAATTTGCTGAGGGTACCAATTGCACACACACTCCATAGCAACCGCCATCGATTTAGGTGCTCACTATTCACTTTTTAACAAGTCTCTCTGGTATATATGCAAGATATGAAAGAGATACAGTGGGGCATTGGACAGTGAGCAGCTAAAGTAATTGTAAATCTAGACCCTGGATACTCACATTGATGTGATTTTGGGCACAATGTTCACACATGCGGCCAGTTTCTTCTCCACAATCCCTCTGCAAAAACACAAATGAGAAAGATCAAGGTCATTTCATTATACAATTACTAACCTAATGTAATACAAACACATGTTAAAGTACAATTAGTTATTTAATGTATTACACTAAACATGGTTAGAAGCTCTAGCTAGATCCCAGGTTCATTATACACTGTGTAGGATGTGTTGTGCTGTTGTTTTACCTGGCTAGCTCTTTGGCCACCGTGTCATTGGGGCAGGTGACGAACGCTGCAGAATGAGTACCAGAAGAATATGCCTCAGTCGCCATGGAGAACGCACGCAATCCCACAGTCCTCAGAAGTGGGAGCATCAACACACTTAGAAACACTGTCTGAAAAACAAATATATTTTACTGTATATATATATATATATATTTCATACAGAGCCATGACAATAAAGTTGATTCTACGATACCATACATATTACAATGGTTGCTGGTTATATTTGTTATTTATATTTCACATAATAGATCGAATGCAGCTTTCAGTTACAAATTCCTATCATGTCCGTTTTAAGCCCAATACAAATGCAAACTCTCCCATGACTGCCATGTTGCATTTAACTGACTGACACTCACCACAGAGAAAGCTTTTAAGAGTCTTCCTTGCACTGTGTCTGCAGGTGGAAGTCCAAATTGCATTCCTATTCAAGCAACATGTAGGTGTGAGCTCAAAACTGACACAACAACCGTGCACATGGCTTCTCTGTTGACCAAACAGAACATTTAACACCAGGTGTGAAAACAGCCATTACTAAAACACCAGAGGCACCTGCGGTGGTGGGCACTTTGTAGCTTTCTAGAAAATACATCATGGAAAATGTCTGAAAAAGAAGCAATTCTTCACATTTTAACATTTCATAGTGGCTGAAAGTATGTGGACACCCCTCCTAATTGGTAACTTCAGATGGTTCAGCTGTACACAATGTTAACAGGAGTATGAAATTATTAATACATACAAATATTTTTCTATATCAAACTGGCAAAATTCTATTCCCTGTGCCATAAATATTTTTTCAAAACCTGGGTTGTAAGCCACCGGTGAATGCATATGTGTTGCCCGAGTCATGTAAAAAATTATAGAAAAAACTGGGTCTCTTTAAAAAAGCGTGGTCCTACTTGAAAGCTTGAAGAAAGACCTGATTTGACTTCTTTGTAATCATATCAATTTGTCTGACACCCTTAGAAAAGACGAAACTTCCGAAGGGTCCCTTTATGCTGAGAAGAATAAAAAAAAATCAGAGCTAAGTGAAGACTAAACTAAAACAGAATTTCCTTAACCCTTCATTATATTTTGTAGCAAATTCGCTACAAAGTAAAAAAAAATGTGCTGCAAACTGCTATTAGTCTGATGGCGTTGCTCACTGTTCACAATGGATAGAGAAGAGAAGCTGGTTGTCAAATTATAAAGGATTTACAAAATGTAGTGAACAGTAAGTTTATGATCCATATTTGTGTTTCAATGAGGAAAATTGTCTTACCACCAGTAATTTCACATCAACAGATGAGCAAATATAATTTCTTGTTCAAAGGATTAGTATCTTTCCATAGTACTTCATTTAAGTATGTTGGAATGCATGATGTAGCATATAAATGACTACGAATGTATGACTATTTTGCTATTTCTCCACGAAGAAAAAAAAATGCAATAACTGTTTAAATTAAAAGCTGTTGGGACATAAATGAAAGTGTCCACAGTCACCTAAAGAAGTGAAGTTGAAGCTGATCACATGGACACAAAAAATAAAAACAGACGTGTGTATTGTTCCAGAAGCTTCTAATTCAAGTAAAATAACTTGCTATTTGACTGTTCTATTGAAAAAGGTATTGTTACTGGGGTGTAGTGTAACAGTATTTTTTAACAGAACTGGTAAGATGAAATCTGGAATCCCATAACTTACATAAGACTCTGGAAACACTTAATGCAATACTGAAGACACAGAAGTCTTGACAGTGAACTTATTCTGTTTACCTTGTATACTTTTGTATATTTGGTTTGTCTTAGACATTGGAAGGAGTAATGTGGTGCTTTTGACTTGCTTTGGAACTGTGAACAGGTAATTTAGTAACACTTTGTGTTTAGTTTGGTCTATCCAAGCACCTAAGGCTCAAAATAAATATAAAAGTTCGCGGTACAGATGCAACAATCCACTCCTGTGTTGATTAATCCTATGTTGTATAGTTTATACATATAATATATATGCAAAGATATTCAGAGGTAGAGATTAAATTCAGTGAATTGAAGTGCCACTTATATATGACAACTGACACATGCAGATCAGAACATTTACAATCATCTTGCTGCATTAATTATGTGTAATTATGCACTTCATTTAAACGATCGTAATTAAAATGCACGTGAATCCAAAATTCTCTTACCTCCTCCAGCACTTCGAACGCTGGTGGAAAATCACTGAACTGCGCATGACACAAAACGGCCGCGCCCCAAAACAGTATAAAAGTCTGAAACATATCCATTGACGTACTAATATGACTTACTAGTCAGTGCTGTAGAAGTCATTTTAAAACTCATTTTTAAGTTCTGTATTAATAATACACAAAATGTATTATTTATTATGTATTATTAATATAAATATATTATTAATATTTATATATCTTTATACATAAAATGTATTATTATTATGAAACATAACCATAAACAAGAGCACGTTTGATCCGGTACTATTTAGTTGACTTTTATGCGATTTAAGATGCAGCCTAACAACTCATCTTTGATTAAAGTATACGCTACTGTTCCATTTAGGTTTTTTCCACTATAAAATTATTTAAATGACTGTAAAAGTAAACTAACTGTATTTTTTCATGCCAGCAAACCTAATTTATATTAGAAATAAAATTAATATATATTAAAGCCTAAACATAACCAAAGGACTTTTATTAGTGTAGAGAGATTTGGCGCTACGTTGCAGCTAACCGGCCCATTTCCGCCGGCTCCTGTCGATAAGCTTCACAGGGCGTTCAGGTACAATTAAATCCTTTGACATCTTTAATTTATCACATTATTTTCATAATACACTACATTATCAGAATAGTATAACACTTAATGATTTATTACGGAATGTTATTGATAACACCCGACGCGTTTATTTGTCTTTCTACTCTACCATTAGCATTTGCTAGCTAATGCTAACCCGGCAAATTATTGCACACTACATTCTCGTATTTATTATTATTATTTTAAGTATTAAATACATTGAATTTAGCCACCTCGATGTGAACGGTATGCTACATTTTATTTTGCTTAACATTTACCATGCGTTATTAGAATATAAACAAGAGCTAAAAGCTAATGATTTAAGCAAGCTACAAGCAGATGTACGTATTAAAATAAAATAAAAATAAGAATTTACACAGTTTATCACATGTTATTTATGGAAAGTACATGTGTTATTTAGCTTGTTGTTTGAATTATACGAAAAACGCGTAAAACAATGAATGAGACCCAAGGAACATATTGTAGTAAATTTTTAAAGCAGTTAAGTGTTTGTCATGCTGAACTTCGATAGTCTTGTGTGGTCACTCGTCAATTTTAACGATTCTGACCATTTAATTGTGTTATTTGGTAATTTATTTGTGTTATTTGGTAATCACTCCACAAAGATTATTCAAATGCCCCTACTGTTCATATGACAATGAAATGACAGACAGTGGTGTTTATTTAGACTGGATAAAATAAACTGACCACTGACATTCGCACCACAGTGTGTAGTTTAAGTAAGTCATGCATCCATTGTTAATTTCTCTGCATTTAGCACACATCCAATCCAAAGCATTTTACAGGACAGTGATGGTACTGTCCGATCAATGGACTTGGGTTAAGGGCCTTGCTCAGTGGCCCAACATCAGCAATCGGGCAGTAGTTTGTGTTATTTTACATTCACGTTTGGGGTGGCATGATGGTTCACAGCAAGAACATCCTGGGTTTGGTCCCCAGGTTGGGTAGGGTGGGTCATTTATGTATGTGTTTACTCCCACTTGTCCAAAAATTGACTTTTGATGAACTCATGTTTGAGTGAGTTCCCTTGTGAGTTGATGAATCTTGAATACTGAGTAACCATTTGCTGGAACCCCAAGTGTTTAAATCCTAATAAATAAACATTCATTTTTGTGCATGGGTGGGGTGGCTAGATGGGGAGCACGGTTGCCTCAACAAGGTCCTGAGTACATGGTCAGGCATTGGCTGCTGAGAGGGTTACGGTCTTTGCTCAGCAGAGGTAGCATCCTGTTGTTTCATAGGCCAAAGCTCTACCAACTTGCATCATGAATAAACTGATATTTACGAATGATTGCTGTAAACTTTCTCTTGATTTTTCTAAGTTGTACTGTTGATTTTTAAGTAGTATGTATTGTAGCAGTATTGTAGTTTTTTGGCGTTTAAATGTAAGTAATTATTAGACAATTAACCTCCTGTCTGGTTACTGCTAATATTAAGTATAAGACAAGGGTCTTCTTGAATCGTGGGTCAGTGATGACTAGTCCACTGCGCAAGCTGATGTGTGTACAATGCACACAGAAGTGAAGAAAGCAGTGCTGATCTCTGTCTGAGCCCTTTTTACTCCATACACGGCTTCGCTAACATAAAGCGAAGCCTTGAGTTTTCATATTACTGTAACGACTGTAAATGATTCAGTCCAAATGCTTTCTTACTTTAATTATATTATTAGGTTCACATCTTCTCAAGTTTGTCATCTAAAATGTAAGATTTGATAGCTGACCGATAACTAATGTTTATATTTTTTTGGTTAAGAAGACCATGGCGAAGTTCCTGGCCCCGGTGATTCAGGATAACCCTTCAGGATGGGGTCCCTGTGCTGTTCCAGAAAAATTCAAGGACATGCCCTACCAGCCTTTTAGCAAAGGAGACCGTCTAGGCAAGGTCAGTATTTGCTTGTATTGTTTTTTCCTTCACACATTTAAACAAGAAGCTTGAACTAGGGAAAAAGCAGGTCCATCTTAAAAATGTTTTGGTGTACTGGCCCATTTTGTACAATGCATGTTCAAAAAGCTTCTGCACTTATATACATTAGTTGGAAATGGTCAGGGTGGCTGGAGTAGGAATTGGTGTTTTCTGAGAGAGCTTTTAGCTCCATCTGATTTCCACCTTTTTGGACACTCGGATAAGCTTTAAGGGGAAGAATTTTGTATGATATGAAAACACTGGTGCATCTGTGGCTCAGTTAAAAAAAATAACGGCTCTGAATAAAAAAAAGTGTCAAAGGAAGGTGACTGTAGAAAAGTGATGTCATTGAATTCTTTATAAATAGAGTTAACAGAGTGCAGATTTTTAGGAATTTATTTAGGAATTATAAATATCCAAGTGCTGGTCATATAATTACAATATCACGAAAAAAGTTGATTTGTTTCAGTAATTCCATTATTTAAATAGGAGAGAGATTAAGAGTCCTTAATGCTTTTGTTTGTAGGTGGCAGACTGGACTGGAGCAACCTACCAGGATAAAAGATACACAAGTAAGCTCAATACCAGCCACATTTCAAAACATGCCGATTTAATGTTAGAATTTTTTAGAACTTTTACTTCATCTTTGTTGTTTTGTTAGATAAGTACTCATCTCAGTTTGGAGGGGGCAGCCAGTATGCTTATTTCCATGAGGAAGATGAAACAAGCTTTCAGTTGGTGGACACAGCCAAGACCCAGAAGTCTGCTTACCAGAGGAACCGGATGCGCTTTGCTCAGGTAAACAGCAGTTTATTTTTGAATATTCATCTGTACAGCATGGTTTTGGGATTTCAAAGAAGCTTTACAGAAAGACTGACTTCTTTTTTGTGTCTGCAGAGAAATCTGCGGCGGGATAAGGATCGCAGGAATCTCACGCAGTTCAACCTGCAGACTCTTCCTAAGAGTGCCAAGCAAAAGGAAAGGGATCGCATGCGTCTGCAGAAAAAATTCCAGAAGCAGTTCGGAGTCCGTCAAAAGTGGGACCAAAAATCACAGGTATCGTAGCCCTGTTCTATCGATACTATATTTACCTGTAAAATCATCTATAGGAAAACCGGCTTTAATAAAACATACAAAATAGGTGTAATTACTGAATGACATGCTTCCAAATATTAGTCCTGCCTGTTTCTAGTGTTTCACTGAGATCGATGGATGTGAGGCCTATTAAATTCCTTTGCACTTTTAAGTTTTGCTCATTATTCCTCTGTTGTTGCCATTAACAGGCTCAATTAAAGCCCAGGGACTCCTCAGTGGAGGTGCGTAGTGACTGGGAGGTGAAGGAGGAGATGGATTTCCCTCGTCTCATGAAGATGAGATACATGGAAGTGAATGATCCCTCAGACATGTGGGTCAACCCAAATAAATTCAGGAGTTCATGTTTATAGTACATAAGGCTACATTACTACTCCATGTTTAACACCAAGTTAGTTTCAAGTTTTATTTTTTATATAACCCACAGTGAAATGCTTTTCATGAGTGCTCAGCCACATGATGAAAACAAAATTTATATTAAAATAGAAATATCAAAACTACAAAATGTAATTAACTAGGCCAAATACAATATAAAAATAAAAACAATACATAAATATAAAGTTAGCAATTACTTCGAAATGGAAGACTACAATTTTCTTGGTTTGACCATTCATTAATTTGTTACTGTATACAGGGTGGGTCAAAAGTTTATTTTTGTAAATTAA
>JAYDZG010000043.1:22057973-22074970 GCA_034509265.1 Microcambeva bendego
ACAATTTTCTTGGTTTGACCATTCATTAATTTGTTACTGTATACAGGGTGGGTCAAAAGTTTATTTTTGTAAATTAAATGCATATATATACATTATGACAAGAGAACAATCTAGAGGTGCTAGAGAAGACGGTTTAGAGGGTGGACAATGTCGATCCAACCATTGGTACAATGCAGGTTTAATACTTTGGAGGTTGAGAGAGTATAAGCATGGACAGAAAGACATTCTATATTTTTCCAATGGTGCCGAGGATGGGGCCACTAGGTAGAAAGAGGCGAGGATGTTTATGGCAGCGTTGATGGATGACATGCAGGTGGTTGGCGACACAGAGGTCGTCATCAGGACAGGGCAAGATGGAGACAAATTATCCACTTCGGTGACCTAATGGAAACAGTGTCTCATAAACCCACGCCCATCTGTTTCTAAACACCATGTACTGCTCTCTGTGTTTCTGATCTAGCGAGTGCTGTGGTGCTCTTGAGTACTACGATAAAACATTTGATCGAATCACTACCCGTAATGAGAAACCCCTAAAGAGCATCAAAAGGATCATCCACACCGTCACCACCACCGATGACCCGGTCATCCGTAAGGTAATACAGCACAGAATACGTTGCTGTACAAGAGGAGCACACAACACGAGCATTAAAACACCCTGGTTAAAGGATGTTATTTCAGTTAATGAACACTGATTTACGTTAGTACACTTATTACAAGCTTATAAGATTTCTGCTGGGGCATGATGCAGGAGCTTAACAAGCAGTTAGTTCCATTCTGCAGCATCACTATTTATTGTTTAAATGATTTAACTTTCAAATTATTTTGCTATTTGTTTACAATAGTAAAATAATTAACATCAACTGTGTTAACACCTGTAGGCTTTTAGATACGTTTTCAGCTCTTAGCAGATGCCATATATTTAAACATGGTGGCTCCGTGGGCAGCAGGAAGGTCCTGGATTCGATTCCCAGTCAGGGTGAAGTTTTCTGTTCTCCCCTTGTCCGCTTGGGTTTCTTCTGGGTGCTCTAGTTTCCTCCCACAGTCATGTAGCTAGATTCATTAAAGAGAATTTATTGCTCTGTAGGTATCTAGACACTAGAATACATAAATTCATTTTGGTGCAGGTCCCAAGCCCAAATAAATAGGAGGATTGTGTCAGGAAGGGCATTTAATTAATAGTGTCCCCTAACTGGACCAAACAAAAGAGCTAATGTGGATGTTTTTTTCTTCTTTTTTTAACCATAATTTATATCAGTGGTTCCAAAACTTTTTCTGCTGCGCCCCCCTTTTTGTAGATGAAAACTTATTAACTTGTTAACTTATGTTTAATCTGATTGTTCATGGCTCAAATGTTTTAAATCAGAACTCGAGCACAAGAGAGGATTTTTAAAAACTTAATGTAGAACAACCCCTGTATCTATTGCACTGAAAAGTTTAGCTTAGTGTTCAATTCTGTTCCATACATTATTAATTAGTGCCCCCTACTGTCTGATAAAAAGAACAAAGAGCCATGTCAGGAATGGAACCAAAATATCTTGTTCCCTTAAAAAGAAAAAAAAACATTATTAATTAACTAGTTAATTTGCCTTGCTGTCCTCCACCCCTTTGGGCATCGCCCACCTTGGGAACCACCGGTTCATATGACCATAGTGTAGTTTCATAAGAAGCTAGATGTTGAGCCAGGGAATATCACGTTTGTATTTGTGAACACCAAAGATTAGGTGGAGTGAAGGGCTCATGGAGTTTGTCAGTAACAATCTTCTTCTCTTTCTATAGCTGGCTAAGACTCAAGGGAACGTCTTTGCCACTGATGCCATTCTGGCCACACTGATGTGCTGCACGCGCTCAGTGAACTCCTGGGACATCATTGTGCAGCGGGTTGGGAACAAGCTCTTTTTTGACAAGAGAGACAACTCTGAGTTTGGTGAGTGTTTTAGCGAATATGTTTGACCTGCATCAGCACTTAATACACTACAAAGGCACATCGAGGTGATCTTTTTATAACTTGGTTTTTGCTTTGTGATTAATGATGAGAAAAAAACATTTTGGCAGTTTTGTGAGTAGCACTGCAAAATGGTCCTTGGTTGATCCCCAGGTGGGGTGATCGGGGCCTTTCTGTGTGAAGTTTGCATGTTCTCCCTATGTCTGTGTGGGTTTCCCTCAAGGAGCTCTGATTTACTTCCACAGTCCAAAGACATGCAAGAGGGGAATTGGCTATACAAGACTAAATTGCCCATGACTTTGTTCAAGATTACCTTGTGGAATGAGTCTTTATCTGTCCTGAATGTAACCAAAGTGTAAAACAGGATGTATCTTTGCATGTGCTTGTGAATTTGTGTTTGTAAAATTTTGTAAAAATCATTATTGTTTACTCGTTCTGGTACGTGACAAGTTTTGAAAAGTTTCTCATGTGTTTAATTTAAGTCTCTGTTATTACCAGATCTTCTTACGGTCAGTGAAACAGCCAACGAGCCACCTCAGGAGGAGGGCAACTCTCTGAACTCCCCTCGAAACCTTGCCATGGAGGCCACCTACATCAACCACAACTTCAGTCAGCAATGTCTGCGCATGGTACTGTATCACAGCCCTGCTTACTACACTCCACCCTCATATAACTGATACTGGGTTCTAATCTTCAGGCTAAATCTCACTCACACACACAAGGAAAATCTACCTTAAAACATGCATTTGCATTGATGTACATGTAATGCATTCTTGCAATCTAGTCATTTGATTGAGTTCACCACTCTCCTTTCCAACTCAAGTGCAATCAGCAATCACTAACGTCTGAGAGGCATCTTGTGGAATCTTAATCCATCGTTATTGATTGATGTTTTTAATGCTGCAAATGCTGTCTTTAAATCCCACTTGGGATGCACAGATGAATATCAAAAAAATTCTGATAGCACCGATACCACTGAACAGCAACGTAAGGTTGAGCAGGTTGAAGGAGCAAGGTCAGCAAATCTCAGCATATGTGAGTGGAGCTGTTGTCAGTAAGGATGTCACAATACCAGAAGTGTAGAAGTCTGTACCAATACGACTAAAATTCCACGATTCTTGATATTATGAAGAAAAATAAACGAATTTAAATAAAAGCATTTATGTTGACATACAAAGTATTTTCCAGCAAAAGTGATATTTAGTTAATACCTTATTTTATAAACATAAAACAATATTTTGATTTAAAATTGTGGCAATAAAATACTTTATTTTGGTATAGAATTTATATTTACGGTGCCCCGCTGCCTGAAATATGAAAACAGTTAAATAGCCTAAAGTAATAAATAATAACTGATTAAAAGCAGCAGTCAGTTGCCTTCAAGTATTTAAAACGAACAGAACTTTTTAAGAAATGGAACAGCAGCTGAGCGATCAGAGATTTGATTAGAACAAGACCACTGACCTGGTTCCTAGGAACATGTCCAGCTTTTTTAATTGAAAAAAGGTGAAGTTTTTCGGTAGCTGGTCCCATTGATTTTAGATGACATAGTGTTAATGAAACACAATGTAATCACTATCTAGATAGACCTTTCAAAAAACCTGATTTATAAAGCAATGACTTAATAGAACAGAACGCTCTCTGGGTAGACCGCTGTGTAGAGTAACGGCAAGGGAGCGAGGCGGCTCCCGAATTTTTCAAACCCTTTTTAAAAGTGTTATGGTGCCCTTGTGTGGTCTGGGAGATCTGTGAAACTTTCAGTACCTCCAGAATCTTTTTCAGAACTTTGGCATCGACTAGAATCGGTTCTTGCGACATCTCTAGTTGTCAGTTAAAGATTAAAATAAAGACTAAGTGGGAAGGGGGGGCGACTTAAAGCTCTCTAATGGTCACCATGAAAAATGTATTTAAGTGGACAATATGGGTAAAATCTACAGTGCTACAATAATAATAATAACAAAAAAACGTTTCCAGAATAGCATTCATACCGGAATGCATGTAGGTCTCGCTGCTGTTTTGTGATGGTCACCTGCAAACAATCTGAACAGCTCTTTAAAATTAATGGAAGGATCCGAGTCACACCTCTGGGAGCCATAATAAATATTTGTATGCTATATTTTCAGTTCTTGTCAGCTGTATTTCACCCAGTTCACTTTGTGTCAGTAAAGGAAAGCAATCAGTGAAAATGAGAGCTGTGTATCTAATCAGAAGACTCTCCTACAGAGAGAACAAGCGCAGCGCAAGTAGTATATGGACAAATAATTAAACAATCAACTTGAATTCTGTTAAATTATCCAGTAGTCCTGATACGATTACTAAGGCCTCTGTATTTAATTTTAAGCATTCACCCATTTCCATTCAACACACCTTACACATGATATTCTGGTGTGTGTCAGTCTTGTGTTCAACAATCTTGTAAGTTGTGTAAATGTTTTATCTTCAAGGGAGGTGAGAGGCACAAGTTCCCCAACTCGAATCCATTTATAGAAGAGGACATGGAGAAGAATGAGGTGGCCTCTGTAGCCTACAGGTACAAATCTCTTTTTTGATCATTTTTTTCCAGATTTATGTTTTCCCATCTGATCAGGTGTTGCTGGTACTACAGCAGCTTTTATCTTCACTTGTTTTATCCTTGCCAGGGGCACCTGGTGTCAACATGCACAGGGACACTTGGCAAAATCCATCACATTTGCCTGACTTCCCCTTAAAAACTGGCATTCATATAAGTTAAGATTCAATTGGGTGTTCGGACAGGGTCGAGCTAGTGTATGGACCTGAGCTATTCAGCTAAATAAAATGTACATTTGATGCTCAGGTGGCGCAGGGGTAATCACCCAAGTACATTCTTTCTGTGCTTGATTCGAATATCAGCTCTCCTACTGGGCAGGCTGGGTGCCCACATGATCACAGATTGACTTATTATTCACGATGGGATGGGATGGGATGGGTATGAGCCTTTACAAGCTTTCTTCCAATAAAATCATATAAGTCTGTAAGATATTGAGCATGTGTGTGTCTTAGGTACCGGAGGTGGAAGCTCGGTGAGGATATTGATCTGATCGTGCGCTGTGAACACGATGGTGTAATGACCGGAGCAAACGGAGAACTCTCCTTCATTAACATCAAAGCTCTCAACGAGTGGGACTCCCGGGTAAGACAACTTGGGCATGATGTCTGAGACCAAACAGATTCAATAAATGTTTTGTTTATTTAGCAAAATCTCCATTTGGTGTAAGAATGCATTTCTAGTAATGGATTTATCGATGTGCACGTCGAACGCTCTGACTGGTCGGTATTGTGTTCATGTTCCTGGCAGTATTGTAATGGAGTAGACTGGCGTCAGAAGCTGGACTCTCAGAGAGGAGCGGTGTTGGCTACAGAGCTTAAAAACAACAGCTACAAATTGGCACGCTGGACTTGCTGTGCCCTGCTGGCTGGTTCGGAGTATCTCAAGCTGGGGTGAGAACACAAGCGCGCGCACACAAAGCAAGAAGATCCTGGGTTCGATTCGCAGGTGGCCACATGTGTGGAGTTTGTATTTGCACTCCATCTTGGAGTGGGTCTCCATCGAGCTCCAGTTTCCTCCCACAGAGCCACTGCACATACAAACAAACTATTTCCTTAAAACTAAAATTCAGCCAGGCTGCATTCATTCAACAAAAAGACTTTAAATCTTACTTTATTCAGTCTGGCTAACCAACTCATTCAAAAGAATCTGCCATTTTTATTTCTAATTAAGGCTATTACATTTTAAAATAGTTTGCTAATAGTATGTGAGTCCATAACCCACCCTCTTTATCCGGGCTTGGGACCAGCACTATGTTTAGTCACATGGTCAAGAAATCTTCAGTATCTTTGTCGCAGTTCAACCTCTGTTTAAAAAGCCAGTGTGAGTCATACAGGCACCATCTAGCGGCCACTATTAGCAGAGCCGTTTCTTTTATCCAATGAAACTTGCTCAGTGTCACGTTTGCAATGATGGGGTTCGACCTAGCGATTACTCAGTCCACTACCTTACTATTGCTGTGTCCAATATATAAAGCTTTAAATCTGCTTTTCATGTTTGTCTCAGATACGTTTCCCGCTACCATGTGAAAGACTCGGCTCGTCACGTGATCCTGGGAACGCAGCAGTTCAAGCCCAATGAATTTGCCAGCCAGATTAACCTGAGCATGGAAAACGCCTGGGGAATCCTGCGCTGTGTCATCGACATCTGCCGCAAACTGGACGAGGGCAAGTACCTCATCCTCAAGGATCCCAACAAGGTGAGGGACTGGAATGAACTTCATTACTGCCAATCATGGTTTCCACGTCGCCCTGACAATAACAGTTACTAAAGGGCAGTGATCCATCTCCATGATTTGGAATAAACCCCTCCTATAAAAATAGCCAGTTGGGTTGGTTTTTTTGTTTTTTTTTAGGTGCCCTGCTGGCTGGTACCCAGCCTGAGCTAATATAACAATTTTTTGACCCAACGTAATTTTGTGTTCACAGCAAGTGATCCGCATTTACAGTCTCCCTGATGGAACATTCAGTACAGACGAAGATGATGATGAGGAAGAGGAGGACGAAGATGAGGATGATGAAGGTTAAAAAGCTATATCTCTTTTCACTTATTAAACTAGTATAGTGTACCACACTTTTTCTAGTAGAAAACATAAGCAGAAGTCTACGCTTGCCTCTCCCGACTAGACCACATAACTAAAGATACATGTAACATTCAGAACACATGTTTAATAATACATCACTGATTTAAAAAAGTTTGCATTTGCATATATTAGATATAGATCAATCACTAAATACAGAATTATTCATGTAAATTGTAGAAAGTTAGTGAACTCTCTGCTGGTCAGGAAACAATCAATGTATTACTTATCAACTCTTTCTTTTTTTTCTAGATGAGGAAAACTGAAGATTAGAAACACGAGACCACATGTCGAGAGATCTCTCTGGTTGCTCTTTTACAGTACCTTAAATCACAAGGAGGCTTAATAAAAGTTTGAGCAATACTCTGTTGTCTCACTTCTTGCTTTCTTGTAATATTTACGTCATACTGCCATATGAGTTTTCAGACCCATTTAATTGGATAAGCTGCGAATTGCCACACGGGGGCAGTGTGGGACCAAGATTGGAAGGCTTGCTTGACATAAAGCCTGCATGAGCAGAAAGAAGTTAGCTGTTGTAATATTTTCATGGTGGACCAGCCTGTAGCGTGGGTGCTGCCCAGCAGAATGTGGCTTCATAACCTGAGATTCATCCCAGTCCTGATTACTATCAATGATACATATGTTTGTGTGAATTTGCTCCATCCCAAAATGTACAGTAGGTGTACCCAGGCACCTGTAGGTACGAGTATTTGATTGTGTGTTGCCATGTGAAGGATTGGTGCCAAACTTGGGTCTTTAACTTTGCAGTGCTGTGCATAAGGGTGCTACACCCCCCCATACACACAAAGAATTACCCACTCAAGGTCACTGGGAAGTGTTTAAGTGAGGGAGTGTGTGTTTTGCTATGCAAGAAGAACAGGTTTATTGAACTTGGCAACCTTTCATTGCTTCTTTGCTGGCAGGTCAACCGTGAAGAGGAGAAAACTTTGGCTGGTCTTTGACTGGTCTGTTGATGCATTCCTCTTTTTTACCAACATTAAAGAAGCCATAAAATCCTTGCTCTTCACAATTCCCTTACCTGTCATCCGAAAAAGCTGGAGTCAGAGTGCAGGGTCAGCCATTGTACAGCGCCCCTGGAGCAGTGAGGGTTAAGGGTCTCGCTCAAGGACTCAACAGTGGCTGCCTAGCAGAGCCTGGATTTGAACCCCCAATCGCTGGTTGATAGTCCAAAGCTCTAACCACTAGGCTACCACCATCCCACTAGGCTACCAAATAAAGCCATTTTAGAAATCAAATCTGGTGCTCTGGTGAAATCTGACATGGCAGGAATTTGAAGCTTAAAGCTTACTCAACTTTACTCAACGCATGAAATTAAGAAATCAAGAGAAAATCATGAAATCAAGAGCATTCTTGCTTATGTTTTATCCTTAATTTGTAATTGTAAGCCAAAGTCATTGTCCACAATACAACCTTATAAGCAGCATGCCTTTATGGGACATTAAACATATTTAAGGACCCCATATACTGCCATACACATCATTTACACATGCCAGCACAAGTGCCACCCCTCTCTTAGTGTCCACTATGTTGGGGAAAAAAAGTCTCTGAATGTTCTGGAGTGGCCCAAACAAAGCCACTGGATGTTCTGGAGTGGCCCAAACATCTGTGGAGACCCGAATGACAGTATACTTATCTAATCTGATCCTCTTTGAGTGTCAAAAAGGTGGACATCTTGACAATTAGCTCTCTCAGACACGACCAATTATTAGACCTCCCACCCTTACAGTGTCAATGAAAATATAAAAGTGTGGAAACATTTTGAAGATCGCTTGTCCTGTTATCTGCGATATTAACAGATGATAAGTGTGTGCACCTGGTTCCGGTAACAGCTATGGTACATAGATGCCAGCCTGTGGTGGATGGTAGCTGCTCTGTACTGGTAGAGCGGCTGGCGAGCTGACTCTGTCTGAAGGTCACAATATCGCAGAGACTTCATCATGGCCTCCGTCACTTCCCTTTCAACCTAAAATGAACGAGCACAACACTGTTCTTCGGAAACTAAATACACATCAATGTTCCTGTATAATTTGAGGTATGTTGGGTGTTTTACCTGCTCCTGTGCCTTGCGTGACAGTGGGGCGTAATCCTGTAGTAATGTAGCCAGGGTAAAGTATGTTGTGGAGAGCTCCCAGTTTACTGAATCCCATACTGCTGCATGACTCTCTCTACTGGCCAAGCTTTTCATGGCCCTCTGATAGTAATCCACTGCCTATATCGGGAGGCGGATGAAGACATTTGGGGTTTATTTGTCATTTGCACAACATGTCAGGACATTTATGCATTCAAAGCTTGTGGGAAGTAGAAGGGAAGTATTATATACACAACTTAAATTTTCTTATTTGAGATCAAACCCAAGGTAGTTAGACTCCAGAAGAAGGTAGAAGATAAAATTATAAAATAAAGTCTTGTAACCATTGGACTAAATGATCAACCTTTCACGTCCCCAATGTGTGAGAAGTGATGTAAGTTTGCAATTGTTAAGAGCCATAAACATCTAAAAGGGATAAAGAGCTGCCTTATGCAGTCCACCTGTGGTGCTCAGGATGGATGACACATACAGAGAACAGTTATATCCAAATTACATTTTTACAGTTATAGTAGTTGATAACATAAGACTGAAATCGAATGGATGACACTCAGGTGCTGAGCTCTTATACCGGTAGGCTGGGTGTCAACATGAACAACAACTGATTGGCCATTATGGGATCAGGGTGTGACTCAAAGCTGATCCTCATTTGAACTTGCCCTGCACAGGTGAAGAGATGTAGTCGGCAACTGACCATGTGTCAGAGGGGATCAGTCACGTCTCTCCTCAGTCAGAGTAGAGGTGAACATCATATTGGAGGGAGAATCAGGGGAAATTTAATTTTGATTTTCATAATGATAATGACCTTATGACTGTACATAGTATGAATATCTGATTTAATGGAAGGCCTCGAATGGTAACCACCATTGATTAGTGTGCGAAAGCACTTCTGTAGCCATTATGTGCAGGATTGTGTTCTACTGTACGAGTCCATACCTTGTTGTAGTACAGAGCTTCTTCAGGTGAGAACTCTCCCAGGCTCTCATCAGTGGTCACGGAACAATGTGCCTGTGCACAGATGCGCATCAATCTTCCGATGTTACACAGCAGCAGGGCTTTGTTCACAGAGTCAGAGATAGCCTCAAAGTTCTCCATCCCCTTCTCAAAATATGAGAAGCTCTTCTTCCACAGTTCTTGCTCTGCTGTACTCACGGTTCTCCGCACTGCAGGAACAAAAAACAAGAAGCCTTACTGTAATGAAAAGATTTCTTTACAGTTCTGAGATTCTGATTTGACAATAAAAGTGGTGTACTCACTTTCTCCTTTTTCTGTCTGAAGAGCCGCAGCCTGGTTCATGTAGAAGACTCCCAGCTCGTTGCGGATGTTGCCAAGTCGCTTCAAAACCTGCGCCAGCTTCTCAGGGCCCATATCTTTAAGAGGCTCGGAGGTTAAAAGGTCATGGGCTGCTTCATAACACTTACTGCTCACAAACAATTGGTACTCTGGGTCAGTGGCCAGATCGGTCGCCATGTTGAAGGCTGGTAGAAGAAGAATTGAAGGATTGATCATTGGAATTGAAATTAAAGTCATATCTTAAATATTTTAAAAGGCAGTTTAGTAAAAAAGATGAATGAATTCTTAACATATGTCGCTTAGAGAGTCCTCAGATGGAGCAACAACCAACCTAGCAAGATAACTGCAAAGATTCTGAGCTTTTAAATTCTACAGGCCAATATAAGAGTATGTGCAGTCTCAATGGCAAGAATTAAATATGTTTGGAGGGCAGTTGAGCGAAGGCACTGCTCTAAATATTCAAAATATCTTGAGCATTAAGCAAGTAAAGTGTTTCAACATTACAGTAGAGAGGTATAAGAGCCCATTCATGGTTATAGAGTGTGGTACCAAATGCTGATTTTTGTGCTATTCATATTCAAAAGTTCTCCCAATTCTTAACTTATCCCTGGCTGATTTTCCTTTCTTCATAAGGATAACAGTTTGTTAGAGGTATAAAACATAACCAGTACAGAAAGAATTTATGAATTCATGGAATAAGCAGCTGAAACCTTGGCAGGAGTTCTCACGGTGCAGACAATGAAGGATCTCCTGATCATCTCTGGTCTGGTAGCTGTACTCCTCCAAGTAGGCAGCTCTGTTCGAGGCATTCTGTGCCAGCATCAACTGCACATCCCCACACAAAGCCAGACAGTGACTGTGGAACAGCAGCACAGCTGGGTGCAGCCCACTGCTTATAGCACAATAGGCATCTACACACACACAAGAGAAGGAGAACCAGATCAGTGTACTGTCAGAAGCTGAAAACTCTAAAATTATGTTTCAAACTTGTGAAATATCATAAGTGAGTATATGTGAGACTCTAATTGTTGTGCTGTCATCATTCTGTGTCTCTGTTTCGCTCACCATGACACTGTAAGGCCAACTTGATGTAACGCAAAGCCCGGCCATACTTCAGCAGGTTGGTGGCTGTCTCCGACAGAACATAATAAGCTTTTGAGGCCTTCAGAAAAAGCTGCAGCTTCATCTGGTGTTGCCAGGAGCCCGACAGCATGCCCGAGCGCATGGGCAACTTCAGTCCCTCCCCACATGGAGCCGCTGAGTAGAAATACAGGGGGGGGATGTAATAATGTTTTAGTAGCAATATTACCAACAACTGGCCGTAAAATAGAGATAGAATTTAATAAAAATCAGTTTAATGTGCTACAGACCTCTGTCGAGGAGCAAAGCAATTTCTTTCTCTACAGCTCTGGCGCCGCTCTCCTCGTACTTCAGAGGGATGGGAGTGCTGGGATCAGCTGCTGGTAGGTCAGTCTCCTTCTTTATACTGCTCTCCACTGCCTTCAAGCCCTACAACACATATGATATATAAGAGTCTGGTTTTATGAAATGTACAAAAAAAATAAGAATCCTCTTTTCTTGAACGCTATTCATTTGTTTTATTGGGATTTAAACGACATGTTTTATACTCCTTGGTCAACATTACTAGTTCCAAAAGATTCATCAGTTTTAGTTCTATATGAAACACAGTCAGGGACAATTTTGCATCTCCAATTCACCTCACTTGCATATCTTTGGACTGTGGTGGAAAACCAGAGCTCACAGAGGAGACACAGGAAGAACATGCAAACTCCACACAGAAGACTTAAACCGCTTTAACAAACCCAGGACCCATGGAGGCATGATCAACCTGTATGGGAGTATAAAGCCTCCAATATCTAATCAATACATATAACACAGGACCCAGGGATTTTTTTTACAAATATTTTGATTGAGGGAAGGTCAATGCTTAATGCTTCTACTACGATATGCAATTTCTGGGATATGGCATCTGGCCGAACAGGAGTTTGGGGTGGTGTGGTGTTGAAGAAATTTGGATGGGGGTCACATGGAGTCACGTATCATCTAGGCCAGATGGAATGACTTTAATTGTCATGTATACATGTACACATACAGAGTAAAATGAAATTCTTCATTCACCACAGAGGTTACATGACATAACCAGGATTCTAACAATCATCACTACAGTCCCTAGCTCTTCAATGGCTCTGTGTAGGAACCAAACTCTGAAAAGGGATAAAAAAGGCTCTGGGGCTGGCCAGAGGTTTGCATGATGTTCTGTAGCATAACAAGGCCTAAAAAGAGCTTAAGCAGTCGTGGCGTCCAAAAGATCCTCTGATTACTAGTCCGAAGCCGTAGCCTAGTGGTTAAGGTGCTGGACTAGTCAATCAGAAAGTCACTGAAGCCCTTGAGCAAAGCTCTTAATTTTCAATTGCTCAGATTGTATACTGTAACTGTAATGCGGCTTCTAAATGCTGAAATGTAATGTAAATACTAGTCCAGTACCTTAACCACGGGGCTACAAGTGTGCTCAGATAAAACCACCCCATTGTTCATGTAGAACTGACATTATCTAAGCGGAGTGTAAGCAAGTCCTGTTATCAGCAGCTCTATAGTGGACTGCTTTACATCCTCTTGTTACTCTTTACATCTTCTGTGGACCATGGCTGTTCTTACCTGCAGCACATAGCTAAGAACCAGTCTACATTTCTCTTCTTTGTCTTGGGGCACAGGAAAGGAACAGTTGGGCTGGATGAGGAACACAAAGAGATATTTTAAACATTAATATTTGTTTGAAGCAAGTCGTTCAACAATGTTTCATGAAAAACCCTGAAAATAAATGCTGAGTGCATGAAGACACAAACCCTGATGATGTGGGTGGACTTGTACTTTTCGGGAACAGACAACTCCTCCACTGATTTTATTACAGCAATGGCCTTACAGTCCACCGGCGGCTCAGACGACATACTGTA
The DNA here is from genome assembly GCA_034509265.1 of Microcambeva bendego. Classification (NCBI taxonomy): domain Eukaryota; kingdom Metazoa; phylum Chordata; class Actinopteri; order Siluriformes; family Trichomycteridae; genus Microcambeva; species Microcambeva bendego. The sequence continues at coordinate 22,070,934 of JAYDZG010000043.1, forward strand.
CGAGCAGCTGTCTTCATCTTCATCCACTTCTTCATCCTCATCCTCACTATAGCTATCCTCGGAGCCGCCGCTACGTAGCGACTCTCCGGTGCCCTCCTCCTCGCTCGAGTCCTCCAGCTGGAAAAGCTCGGACAACATGTAGTGAGCTGACGCGATTATCTGGACAGACAAACAGAAGGCAACATGATCAGAAGCTGTGTAATCAGAAATGAGCCATCCATATACAAGGGCTGTATTCCAAAACAAACCTGAGTGTGCCTCTCCTCGTCTAGCAGTTTAACACAGTTGAGTAACAGAGTTCTGATGGTCCCATAATGTTTTCTGTTTTGAGTCTTTTTCAGCATCATGTTGCTGGCCACCCTGGAAATCGGAGCACAGAGGCTTGGTTAAAGTCACCCATGCATGCAGTTAAATTATTAGTGACTCATTAAAAACACTATAGGATGCACTGTGTTAAAGATTTTTAAGAGTCAATACAGACTTATAGAGTAGCACTGCCACAGGCAGAGTAAATGGGTTCTGGCATTTCTCTTCAGGTGCCTCTTCACAGAGAGTAGTCAGGTCGTACAGCTTGACGATGTCACTCCCACTGGCTGAAAGAAAAACAAAATTAACAGCGCTAAATCAACTAACATTTACTGGCAATTCTGGTGTGATTAACAAACCATACAATGTTAATGTAGTAACTATTTAAATTTAAGATTTTTGGAATATAATGACTGGATTCCTAAGCACACACATGCATGAACACCGGGTAAGAGGGTTTATACGACCATACACAGACAGATTCCACATGGCTACATTGGACAGACATAAAAAAAAATATCATCATAAACTCTTTAAACTAACCTTTAAAAAGCCAGTAGGTGTGCCCCTCTTTGGTACAGTTAGACTTAAGAAAAGAGAGAATATTCTGGGCAATGTCCTTCACCACTCGAGTGGAAAATGTCGAATTCTCCAGATCAGGAATATCCTCTGTCTTGATCATCTCATATTTCTACAACCAACAAGAGAGAGCAAATCAGATGCAGTAAACTCATTTCATTAGCAGTTCAGAAAGCAGATGAATAGACAGAGCATTACATTACCTGTACAATTCCATTAACATGGAAACACATGACTAGTTCTGGAACATTACACATCAGATTGTCCAGCCAGTAATCCATACCAGTGAGAATGTTGATCGGTTTGTTGTTATCCCTAATGACAAAGTCAAACAAATATTTTGGGTATGTGTCCAAATATGAGGATTTTCTTGCTACCCACTGAGCCACTTGTGCGCCCAACACATTTAGCTAAAATATTTAATAACATACAACACAGCCTGTTTAAATCTGACCTGAGTCGCAGACTAACTGCTGGGTAACGACCCCCTCCAAAGATGGGCATATTGGATCCAACGAGCATGTGGATGTCCTCAAATGTCCAGAGGATGTTCCGTACAAAGTCATTTTTTAAACCCTGGTACAAAAAAGTAAAGTATATGATGTTTCTACTGGCTATTTAATTTTACTCATGTGTGTTGTACGACTCAGGGATGATGTGATCGTTACCTGGCTGTTCTCGCCTTCATTAAAAATTGTTGGCAGGTTCTGCTCTTTAGGAACGGAAGTGACGTGGCCAAGTGCATATGTATTTTTCACACACTCCTGAGATACAAAATACAGTCGAGGGTAAAAATAAAACCTCAAACCATAAACAGACACACACAATAATAAGAATCATAAAATAATGGCTAAGCTCACCTCTTTGGGAATAGTAGACTGTTCTGAATCAGAGGTAGAGCTGTTAAAGGTAGCAGGCCAGGACGGGCTATATTCTCCCCCACAAGCCTCTTCGGTTTCAGCACAGTTATTTGAGCGTGAGGGCACGGGCTCTGCAGCACCATCTCCATTTATACTAGCATCCAGACAGATGTCTTATTATCTATGGCCCTTTTTCTGTATTTAATGTTACAGTACTGAGCTCATGTAATGAGTGTAAACTTACCTGTAATACAGGAACTTGGACAGGATGGCTTTCTCATACCAGTGCTCCTTACTTTTCTTCTTTCTCTGCCACTTCTGGTCAATAAGCCGCTGGTAAAACTCCTTAAGCCAAGCCCAATCTCCAGTCTTAATAAAAATGAATTCAAAATGCTTTACAGTTTGTTTTAGACTTTGAGCATCATTTATTCTAAATTCAAGTCAATTTTCTACAAATACGATAATTACAATTTAATTTGAGTATACTGGAATAAAAACAATAAAGCTGGTATGACACCCTATATAAAAGTTATGAAAGGGATATAAAGCTGTGGACTTGTTGCTTACTGGTATGACACCCTATATAAAAGTTATGAAATGGATTTAAGCTGTTGACTTCAAGGATTCAAGGAGACTTTATTGTCATTCGCATCACATGTGGTACATGAGGTGGAACGAAATTGTGAAACACGGTCCCAGCTTACATCCAATATAAATTTAAATATATAAAACAGAAGAAATAAACGTAACAGATTTCAGCCACAGTGTGCATTACTATAAAGACATCTTTTGCAGTGCCTGTAAAACTAGACATTTTCTTAAAAAGCTGGATTAACGTACCTGTGACGATCTCATAAACAGCTCCTGAATGTCCAGTTCATCGAGCAGTAGAGTTCTGCCCACCCGATGCACTGCCATGCTGACATGAGACTTGCTGTATGGAATCTTCAGGAGTTTTTTTATGTTCTATCACATTCAGGAGAAACGGAAGTCGTCGGTTAAACAGAATACAGAAATCAATAAAAAAAAAAAATGACAAAAATGTAGTTACCTCTGAATCTGACACCACATCGACATCATTTCCGATGGAATCAATAAAGTCGTAGGCCATACCAAAGCTAAAATGCAAACGTAAGGTACCCAGTGAAATAAAAAAAAAAGACTTTTATGGATGTTTTGAGCTGATAGTAGACAATAGTAGTAGCAGACGTACCTGGAGAAGGGCTTGCTCTTACTGCTAGAACCAAATACGGTCGTACCAGCAGAGCCAAGCTGGGCACTCTGTCGTAACCAGTTAGCTGGTGGTAACTTCAGATCAGTCTTCTCCTGAAGAAGAGCATAGGTGGCGGGTGGAGGTGCTGCCGAATACTTAACCACAGCTCGACTCTTCACTTCATTGTTGCCTAAACATATGACTGCCTCCTGAACAACAAAAGGCCTAAATGTCATTATTTGGAACAAATACAGCCACACAGTCAGTAGAGAAACATGGAAATGGTTGCTTCATAGCAACACAGCATGGCTGAGCCCTCTTATGTCGGTAGTATGTTACAAACTGACTTTCAGTTGGCTTTGGCTGCATATTTTGTGTAGCGCGTGTAATTTTACAGCATCTGCAGATACAGGATCCTGCAGAAAAGCCGAAATACACAGTAGGACTGTACGTGCAACGTGCACATGCTATTCTAGTGATAAATGTGAGCCTGCTTAGCACTGTGGTCTTGATCCTTCCCAGGATAAATCTCACTCATGAATAAAATGCTTTGTACCGCTGTGTAACGATACTCGCTTAGACTAGCAGTGCTGGGTATTTAAAGATTTGAAGCATATATTGAGTGGGCAGCTGATAGATAATTCTTCTTATTTTAATAGAGCTGTCTAACCAATCGAGTAACTTAAAGATTCTCTGTTACATCTATGCATTCTCAGAATTTTTTTATTTAGTCTTAATTGCTGCATGTACATCCAATTTAAGGAAATCCACCATTAACTCATTACCATGTATTAAGTAAATTTATATAATTATTTTATTTACTAATGACAACTGGCATTAAACTATCCTAGCCCACCCTGTCCAAAATACTTGATATCTCAGTGGTTAAGGTACAGGAGTAGTAATCAGAAGGTTGCCGGTTCAAGCCAGTGTCACTTGGGCCCCTGAGCAAGGCCCTTAGCTCTAAATAGCTCAAAACTATTTTTCGATAAAAGTCTTCTCACTGACATAAATACAAATATAAAACACAAAGAAATTATTACAATTATTAAAAGCCTGAAAATACCATGCACGAGATC
>JAYDZG010000043.1:22147905-22170346 GCA_034509265.1 Microcambeva bendego
ACAGAATTATATAAAGAGAGCAGTGTCAGCCTGTCTGCTACTTTTTAAATAATATCCATTACTAAGTAAAAGAAAACTGAAACTATTAACGGAAGCAATGGAAGTGATTTAAAGCATTGCCGCATTACATTGTTTTTCAGCAAAAATCCCTTTCAAAAACCAACAAAATGCATGAGAAACCGACCAATCTGGCAACACTGTACACAGCATGTACACAACGAGGTTTCTTAATACAATAAGCATACATTATAGCATACAACTATTATAATAACTATTGTGAAATTTCACTTGCCCAGTTTGCATGAGAGCTAAGTAATGTTTACTCTAAGTAGATTACCAACTTAAAATATTAAACAAAGTAGTAGTACTAATAGAACCTGAGAACATTTTAAAGTGTTCTTATAGCCAAGCTGATAGCAGCCCAAAAACATTTAGAAAAGGGTTTGGTGTCCTGTCCTGTGTGTATTCTTGCTTTTTGCTCAAGTTTTCCAGGTATCGGCAGCCATGGCGCCTCCTGTAATGATGAAACAGCTAGTAAAAAATGATGAATGTAATAAAATGAAGTAAATTACGTATCACTGACTCCGAGATTACACATCACCCTGATCTCACCTAGAATAATACTTAAATATGTTTCATTCTACACTTATATAGATTTATAGCTTTTAAGTCTATAAATCCTCTCTTTATATCAGGTGCGGGGTGCGCTGTTTTTCTCCTGCCCATTCGTCCATCCCGGCCCTGGTGCTCCCTCCACGCTGGGTCACTGCACCAAGATCGACCCTTTCTGTCTTCCTCTGACTCTGATATAAAAGAAATAATAATGTGTTCAGCACTAAGGGGGTATGCTTCATTTATGAGGTGAATTCAGAGTGGCCATAGCTCACTGATGCCTCACGGCTGGGAACAAACTAAAAGGAATGTTAAGTGCAGATTGATTGTAGATTATTATAGCTGCACATATATTCCCTAGAGCCTAGTCCGGTGTGCATTTTTTTATTGCACAGTTTTAACGTCTCTGAACACCGACATGAAAAGTGGTCTAGGTGTGTGTGCAAATATGTTTGAAATTGTGACGCTTCAGGATTTGTTTTATATCTGTTGCCTTAACACTACTAGTTCTGTCTTGGTGTCTATTTATTATTATTAGTCTTAAATCTATCCCCAGATTAGATTAATTCTCTTTCATGAACAACATTTAGCATTTCTGGGGATTAAAGGCAAACATGCTTCCTCTGAGACATGTAAAACCAATGTTTCAATCCAAAAGGCTTATTGGGCCTTTGATGAATATGCAATTTGCATTCACGAAGCATTCAAGTGCTTTGCGTTTATTGATCAATTTAAACGGTGAGGGGATCCTATGACCAATGTAAAAAATGTATGTATTTTCAACCTCTCAGCCAACTTTTTTTTTAAAAAGAAAGGGGAATTCAAAAATGTTTTAAGTTTGAAAGTGAGGCACAAATTTTGTGGACTGGCAAAAAAATACAATAATGAATAATATGGGTAAACTCTAAACAATACTCAATAAGTACGGTATATGCTCAGAAACCTTTTTCTGAACTATAAACAGAAGAAAACAGTAAATTGGACTGACTCCTCTAGAGTACAAGTAAAAGGAAATTTACTTTAAATATACTCCAACCAGGAAGAACATTATGACCACTGACAGGTGAAGGGAATAACTGTAATGATTTGAGCAAATTTGACAAGGGCCAAATTTTAATGGCTAGATGATGGTGTAAGAGCATCTCTGCAGCTCTTGTGGGCTGATCTCAGACTGCAGTGGTCACTATCTATCAAAAGTAGGCCATGGATGGATAACCTCTTGGGTTTGATTTACTTATAGAGTGGTCTGGGTTTGTGGGTGGGGAGTTTGCATGTTCTCTCCATATCTGTGTGGGTTTCATTACCACAGTTTAAAGACATAAAGTAAGGTTAATTGGAGATACACTGTGATGGACTGCTGACCTCCCCAATGAGTGAATCAGACCCACAGTGACCCTAAGACCCTAGGATAAATTATTCATCATTCTTTTTAAAAGATCACATATGAAAGTTCTTCACACCATCTGTTCCTAGCTAACTAAAGTAACTGTAAATGTATTTTTAATGAATTGAAATAAATCTGTGTAAAACATATGCAGGAACAGAGACAATCATAAAAGAGAGAAAGTACTTTTTCACAGCACTGTATGAATCTAGTCAGTTAATCTTGAAGCAGCACACACATCTTGATTGTGTACCTTTGTTTTCCCTGCAGTCCGGTACTTCAGATCTCCACTTGAGTGCTTTGAAAAGCAGAGTAACACTTGTACGTTTCATACACACCAGCTATTGAACTGAGACCTGGGGAGTTGCTGGTGGTGGTATGTGTGGTGTTAGAGAGGAAGGGCGAGAAAGACAAATATAGGGACAGTGTAAAAGCTAGAGTAAAACAAAGCGGTAATGAGTACTATGGGTACAATCTGAGCAAATCCTAATATTTATTAGGATTTTAACATCATACACACTTACATTATTGGCAGGACAGGTAGTTACTCGTTACAAAAGATTCATCAGTTTAAGTATTTAATGTCAAACACATTCATGGAGGATTTTCGTATTTTGCATGTTTTTGCACTGTGGGAAACTGGAGCTTCCAGAGAAAACCCATGCAGACATGTGGAGAACATGCAAACTCCACACAAAAAGCTGTGAGACGACGGTGCTACCCACTGATCCACCCAAATTCTCATGGCAACACTTATTTAACTTTTTACTTTGACTGTTATTTGCTTTCATCCAGTGTCGGAAAATGACAGACAGTTCACCAGGCACACCATGTTAGCCATCAGGAATAAGTGTTCTTAACCATTCTAAAGTGTGAATGGTGGACAATAGTATATCAGTGTAATAGTATAGTCATGTCCACATAGGTTTCCTACAAGTACACGAAGCGGAAGTAGGTGTGGCCTTTCTGAGGGGTTTTGACTTACAAAGACAAATAAGAAATTATCTTCAGCTATCAAGTATTTTTGTAATTTTGAACAAAGAGCAAAAATAAATACATAGAGAACAAAATAAGACATGCCTACTAAAACAAACTGTACATTTCCCAAATAGAAGAATAGAATAAAATGCCTTTGGGGTGCTGTCGCTTCACAACAAGTCCTGGGAAGTCCTGTGTACAGTACAACAAAATTCTTTCTCCGCATATCCAAGCTTGTTTGGGTCAGAGTGCAGAGGCATCATACATACCCTGTAGCGGACAGGGTAAAGGGTCTATCTTAAGAACCCAACCGTGACTGCAAAGCACTGCCTGGATTTGAACCGCCAATCTCTGGTTGATAGTCCAAAGCTCACTAGGCTACCACCATCCTATTCCTTTTATACAATGCACTTTAAAGTAAGTATTTTGGAAATAAATCAAATGAATCAAATTCAACTTACTTTAAATATTCAAGACTCTGATGGTGTGAATGTTGGATGTTGTACTGAGTTTTCCTTTTTTCTAGCTTAAAATGATCTAAAGCTTTCTGTCTTTTTTCTCTTTTAAGTCTCCACTTTTCGCCCCTCACTGTTTTCTCTTTTTCCATATTGCTGTCCAAGCTAGGAAGTTTCAGCTGCATCTTCAATTGCATTTTTTCATACTAAACGGGTTTGCAGGAGAAGGGAGTAAACATAGTAGTACGTAGTAAACATAATATTCATTCCGAAGCAATTATATTCTGTTTAAGAATGCGATTTAAACAGTGATGTGTCTGTGAATTCACTGTACACCTGGTGAGCTGTACATAGTTGAATGGATTAAACAATGCTTTGAAAAATCTGTATCAATGATTTTTAGCAATCGAATTACTCCAGTTACTCAAAAAAGTGTTTCAGCTCTACTGGAAACTATTGCTGGTTATATGATCAAGATACTTCTTAAAATGTGTTAAAGCGAGTTCAATCCCTTGTAATGCCCCCAGTTTGGTTCATGATCTGGGGTAGTGGTGCATTTCAAATCATGCACAACACCTCAAGGTCAGATCTTCTTATTCGGTACATGGATCACTGGTGAAATAAAGTGAAACGTAAGACACCTTGAGACGTTAATGACCACTATTCTGGCTCATTGAATCTTCAAATAAGGTACTTTAATTCAAGTGCCTGTTAGACGATGACCCATATGAAAGGCATTCACTGATATCACATCTTCATTCATCCGTTGATTTATTCATTTTTACTAACTTCATTCTGGTCGGTTTCACACTGGGTTGGGTGCCACCTGGATCATGTGAGCAAAATAGGACAAGGTGTTGATGTGTTCCAGGGAATCATATATGCTTACATTGACTTCCTGAAACTATTATACTATCCAGTTTACCCCCTGTGCTTTCTAGAAGGTTGGTAGAAACAGAAATACCAAAAATGACATAGGAGAACAGTTGGGCACTGGACCAGTAACCATAAAACTGCCAGATTGTCACTGCTGAGTCCATGAGCAAGTCCCTTAACCCTTAATTGCTTAGCCTGTATAATGTAAATAACTATATCTATTTTATACCCCTACCCTGACCAATTAGGCCTTCCCTAACCTACTTACTCTCTGGCCAACCGCTTCTTATATATATTTCTAGGCTCCATCTCAGTGCATGTATTATTGATAAGCCATAAACATTATTTAGGTATCGCTTCAGCTCATCCCCACAACTGTGTCTGTGTAGGCAGCAGGTTGGCTGACAGCATAGCTTAGAATCAAACTCAAGAGCTCTGTTGTGGCATTCAAGCACCAAAGGGGACATTTTAGTACCTTCAGTAATAAAGTAACTGTACCATTTTGACAAGTGTTCGTGGTCTGTAGTAGTCAGTATCTATCAAAAGTGGTAAAAGGAAGTAACAGCAATAAACCTGTTACTGGGTTATGGGTGACCATGGCTACATTAGCTCAGATTACTGAAGAGGTAAATGGTGGTTCTTAAAGAAAGGGGTCTGAATACACTGTGCATCACACTATTCACACTATTTCCTTTATATGGTTCTTTTATTCTTATTTGTCTTACATGTAAGTAACATTTCTAATATTTGTCATATTTTCAGTGTTGGATCAAATATTCATACATATTGAATAGAAAACGGTACAAAAGAAGTCATTATAGAACACACATCCCAAAAGCCAAATATTCACATATATAATTCTGCATTAATTCTTTTGAAGTATTTTAACAGTGGTAGGAGTCTAGTAAGACATGTAAAGCACACTGTCAGTTATGTCTAGTCACATAGTTCTGGGTATTTGTCATATGACAAATGTAAAAAACCTGGAATACTGCATTAAGTTGCAATGGTCAAAATTGTATTGATTATATTGCTGCAAAATGTAAAAGTATCTGGAGATGAATGTGATCCTTACATATGTAATGAAAGCAAATAACAGCATATAAGCGTTTTACATTCATCTTTGTTTAATGGCAGCCTTATGATATACCCAAACTAAAATCATGGTGCTGTGTGACATCCACACCGTTTCATTTATGTAATTTTGTCAGTTTTGGTCTTGGGTTGATGTGATATTGGAAGAAGTTTTAACTTGGAAATGCAGCAGTTATCTTCTTGTGGACATTTACAGACATGTCCAATATAATAATAATAATAATAATAATAATAATAATAATAATAATGTATTTGATAATGTTATCAGTCAGCTACAGATAAAGATTTGTCAGTTAGAATATGCAGACATATCTGTAAGGGGGTTTAAAAGTAAGCATGTGTGTGATTTGGGCTTTAATGGATGGGATGAGGATCTGCCAGCCTGGTCATAAATGATTCAATACCTCAGGCTTTATGCAAATGACAGGGCAGGGGTGAGAGGCACTGCAAAAAGCGTATCAAGCAAGGAAAAGAGTTAGAGAGATGAATTATGATGGTACATTTAATGCCTGTGATTTGACATGTGTGGCATAATACTGTCAATTTTACTACAACATGAAAGTCACCTGCAATTTATAATATCAAGAACCATTTTACTGTGTGAATGCACTGTGGTCCTATGAATCAAATATTCTTGGAAGGAAACTGCCAAATTTGTGAACTGCAATAATAATTCCTTATTATTGTGCTAAAGGTGGTGTGCTGCAACTTTCCCATGGATGCCATTTTCGTCCACCCAGTGTACTTTGTGTAAATTAGCCTTGACTGAAGCTTGATTTCTTTAAATGTTCTTAAAACGTTTTCTCTGTTTGTGAATAATTGCTCTCAGTGTGGTTTACTGTGGTCTTAGATCATAAGTACTTATTTTGTAACCCTTTCCAGACTTTGACACCTGTATATGAACCTTTTTAGAAGGTCATTTAACATGAGATATTTTAGGCTACTGCACATTGTCAGACAGGTTTAAGTGATTTTTTAATTAACAGGTCTAAGTAGGTAGCACAGCAAGAATGTCCTGGGTTCGATCCTTAAGTGTGTTTCTGTGTGCCTTGCACATATTAAAAAAGTGGGACAGGCTCCAGAAAGTGGTTAAGAAAGTGGGCAAGTGAGAAATGAAGTCTGGCAGTAATCATGCCCGGGCATGGCTAGTACAAGTTTTAATTTGACCATTGCGTATTGGTCCCAGAACTAATATTTCATTCTTTAAGAAGGTGGTACATTGAAAAGTTTTATTTTTTGTGCAGGCTGGACTAAATGTATTACTGGATCATGAATGTATCTTGAATGAGAATTCCAACCACCATGTTTACTTGTTTCATATCATCCAGAAAGCAACCTACAATGTACTGATACCAAGACTGCAACATAACAGGCATATGTTATGTTGCATCTTTTGTACTCTTTATACAAATGTAATACAACAGCTGCTCACACACATAACATTTATATGCTCTTGTTTATCATTCGAAGAGCATTGTGTGTGGGTTTTTTTGTTAAACCACTGGAATACTATGTTACGGACAATAGAATTAAGGTTTTATAATGCCAATAGTGTATCATAGAGTTTTATTTAATAGGTCACAAAGCATTCAATGAGTAATTATAGTAATTGATAAGACAATGACAAGAATATTCCAAACCCTCAATACAGTTATTGTATACATATAATCAATTGTAATGTCTGGGTTTAAAGATACACTAATATTCCTAAACTCAGACATAACATTTTTAAGTTACTCCCTACTAACTAACAATTCTGGAATAATGCAGACTGTTACTGCAAAATCTTTTTATTATATCTCTGTCTGTCAGGCCAAATAATTCCTTATAAGCGGCCAAAAGATCATCTCAGTGAAGGGCCAAGACTAAAATTTATTTATGTATTGCTTCAAAATAAATCACTACTGTTTATTCAAATGAACAGTTCTTTTATTTATTTAACTGATCATGATGAAATTACCGTTTAGGAGCAGAAACATTTGAACAAATTTGTAAAGAAAAACATGCAGACATTGTCCGTCTGTCCTTCCGCCCGTCTAGCCCTCCACCGGATTTATTTATTAGCATTTTAATGTCATGTTTTATACACTTTGGTTACACCACGACAGGACCAATAATAATTATATCCAATATAACCAATGAATAACCAATATTTATCTCCAATTCACCTCACTGGACGTGTCTTTTGACTGTTGGAGGAAAGTGGAGTGAACATGCAAACTCGACACAGAAAGGACCCAGATTGCTCTATCTGGAAATCAAACCCAAGCGACCATGCAGCCACTACAGTCATAAAAACAGAATTACAATTCTGTTTAAATAAAGTGCATGAATAATGCTGGGGTCTGCAGATTGTAGACAATTTAACACCATACATTTTAATTAAGGAATGCTAAGAATGCTTTATCCAGAACCTGCACCTTTTATTTATTATGGTGTGTATGTGTGTGCCCTGTGCCCATTTGAAGGACAGCCGCTGGTCTTTCATCCTTCATTCAGCAATTAACAAGGGTCTGTTTAACAGCAATGCTTTGAGAGTGCACATAATTAGCAAATGAGCTAATCAAAAAGGCACACACACAAACACACACGCACACACACGCACACACACACACAGAGCGAGAGAGAGAGGGAGAGAGAGAATAAGTGTATCAGTGAGAGTAGTGTAAATCAGTCGCTCTATTTTTTTCTGAACAGGATTAATGAAAATGTGTGGATACTGGAACATCTATTTGTGCTTGTTTAGCCTCTAATTCCGAATTAGTCAGTTCTAGTGGTGCTGTACATCATGTTCTTCTCTAGGAAGGAGTAGTTTGGAATATAACTACAGGGATTTGTTTAATTTAGCCACTAGAGCATTAGGGTGAAGTTCTGCTTCATAACTAAAGATGCAGGAAGCACACCACATAATTTGAAGGTACATCGCACACTATAATTTAGCTTGGTAATTTATGATGGTCATTTTGAGATCTAAAAGAAGAGCACACTATGCTTGTACTATGCAACAGTACCATTGTGAATAATTGATGAGAGATACACTGTGGAGATGTAGTGACCGGAACAGTGTGATGGTGTACTGCAGTCCATGGTGCACAAAAAGAAGCTTAAAATATCTGGGCTATTAAATATTATTATAATTGTTCAACATCATAGGGCATTCCCGGGTTCAAAACCCTGCTCTGCTACTGGTCAGCTGGGTGCTGTCTAGCAGATATTATTGTCTAGTGTCTTCAGCGGACAGAAATGGCCTCCAGTGGGTGAGAAATTACTTTATTGAAAGAGTGGGTGGGGCTGTGTAAGGACCCTGGTTACTCAGGGTGCCTGCACAGAAGTAGAGGAGTTCAGGGCTCTGGACGTGTCAACGAAGTGTGAGTGTACAAGAAGGGATCAGTGGACCGAGCACACATTGGAAGGCATGTGTATCAGTAAAGTCACCCCCTCCTTGGACATCAATGTGGTGCCCAGTATAAAATATATCAAACATTTTTTTAAATGTTTTGTTTAGTCAATGTCATACTGATCATGTGATCATAGGCTGCTGAGTAGTTCCAGTTACCTAAGCCCTCATCACAGAGGCACAGTGAGTCTACTTGCAGATTAAGCTATATTTGGGCACTAGACAAAAGCGCTGTGAAGCTGGTCAAGGTCTTTCACACTGAATTCAGCAAACTTTCAGCTCAAGGTCTTCCACACCAGGCTTGGCTAGTTCTTTTATTTTGTTTAGTCAATGCCATACTAATTCTAATGCTTGACTAGGCTGAAATCCCATAGTTCTGTATCACTTTTGTTACCTGAAGAGCCCCAATCCATTAGCATCTTAGAATCCAACAAAACACTCGTGGTCTAGTGGTTAATTGTTTTACTTTACTCAGGTCGAATGCTTTGCAGATGGTGTAACTAAATGTCAGCACATAAAGCCTGTTGATCTAATGCATATGCTGTATTCAGGAAGTTTTCAGAAGCCATTCTGGTTGTCTTGCTCTATGTGGACTAAGATTTCTTTGGATTCACTGAGTGTACAGAGTTCTGAAACTCAAATATTTGATGGAATTTTTAATTGTTATTGTTTTTAATTGTTTTAAATATGAGGGCAGCATATTTACACTGAGTGTCTCAGTGGACCACACTGTTGCCTCACAGAAATTAGGTCCTGGGCTCAATCCCCAGACTGGATGATCTGGCTCTTTGAGTTGTGTGTTTGCATGTTCTCTCTGTGTCTGTGTGGGTTTCTTCCGGGAGCTCCATTTTGCTCCCACAGTCCAAAAGCATGCAGTCAAGTGAACTGGAGCCACTGCATTGTCGTACACTGACGTAGCCACTCAGTAGCACAAACCAGAGCATTTTTGTTCCTGTCCTAACCCTGGATAAATAGGGAGGATTGTGTAAGAAGGGTCTGCTGTGCTGACTACAAATGTGAGCCTTAATTTTAAACCTTCTTCTGTGAGCATAAATGTCTGACCTTTGATGTTTTTTCTTCATGTTCACTACATGTTACTGCATTTGACCAAATAAATGACTAGATATGTTGGCATTGTGTGACAGTGTCACCTTGAGGACCTATTCAGTAGGATTTATTTTACAGTGTTTGCCTATGTAGATTACATGGTCGGATGCTTGATTTGTTGCACCTCATAATAAATGTGACGGAATTCATTAATTGACTAGTTTATTAGAATTGGTGTCTATATCTTTTATCTGCGCAGTGTATTTTATATGTGCAGCGTATTTTCATTTTCTTGGAATCTCCTTACTATGAATAAGAAGTTTACTGATTATTTGTTACTTTTTCATTTCCTCTCTTTAATACTTAATGCATTTGTGTCAGTTTGGAGAATGTGTTGTATAAGTTACACTCTTGTTTTCTGTCTCTGCAGGGAATTTTAAAGGGCTGTGTAAACAGATTGATCACTTTCCTGAGGATGCAGATTACGAAGCAGACGCAGGAGAGTATTTCCTCCGTAAGTTATAAATATATGACCAAAGTGTGTTGCATTGGAATACGGACTGTTTTGGATATTGTGAGGTTAAATTATGTACAATACTAAGTCTTGAATCAAATAGAAACATTTACTCCAGTGACGGCTGCTGGTCTTTCAAAGAGGGGAAGCTCATTGACGGCTTACATCATAAAAAAATAATTTATTTATACATAAATTCTGCCCTCCGTTAATTTTTAAGAAAATGGTCTGTGATCCTGGAAGGTATCTACCAATCAAATCAATTAGGTGTCTTTTCCAGGGACTTCACTCACCAAATCCGTGATAGTAGTGAAGCTTCGATTAAGTGATGGTGTAGATCTCAAAATAGCTGTAAATCAAAACAGAATTCATCATCCAATCATCTTGCAGAAGCTCCACATGGCATTTATCCAATAGTGGCATTTTTCCAATGACGGGCAAATTTCAAAGCAATGAAAAAAAAACATTCCATGCAGTCCCATTGAAGTGAATAGACGCTCAACTTCTATGGGTAAATGTTAACAAAATCAAGTCGATTTGTTATAAGTAGCTGGTTTTGAATGAACTCGTCTTTGAGATGAACACATTTGTATTCAATGAAATGTTAACACAACTGTACATATTTGACCATTTTATTTGATTAGACATCCCTTGCAGAGAAATTGCCACTGGTTTACTCAGCACCAGAAATCAAGAACTAAAGAATAGAAAGGAAAAACATATTTACTGTATTTACTTTTTAGTAAATTATACTCTTGTGGTCAAGCCCTTATGTGGCACATAAGTACAGAATGCTGAGATTTTTAGATCCAGGGTTTGAATTTTAATGGCATTTCATGTTTTATACATACACGTTGCCCTCACGTAAGTGAATTCCAGAGAAGCCTCACTTTTCAATTTCTAAATAAGTTCTGACTTTTCAGCAATCACTCGATGCATCTCTTTTATTTACCACTTCCTTGTCTTTAGAAGTCAAAAGTAATCTTAATTTGACCTTCTCTAAACTTTTGAATGCACATATCCAACTGTTCATTGTTTCAGTACTTTTTGCACAACTTGCTGTTCTCTAACAAGAAGCTCAATGGCAAAATTCACAACAGCTCTATGAATCAACCAATACATTTCTTGGTTCAATAAGAATTGCTATTTAAACAGTTCTCATCATCATGCTGTTCATATTGTGACATCATGAGACCAAGACGACACCTAACCATTGATCAACAGTTGCTGAGAGAACAGTTATGAGATGGAAGAGGCAACTGAGTGTCACAGAGGGTCATCACTAGGTTGCAACAGAGATACAGAAAGACTGGAAGAGTCACATAAAGGCATAGAAGTGGACGTCCTTTTGTAGAGGCTCGTAACTCTGTACCCCAGTACCTTGAGGACTGCCCTTCAAGAGTGGGGTGACATGCCTCAGCAGACAATAAGTCGACTTGTGAACACCATGAGACATTGTTGTTCAGCTGTAATTAAAGCTCAAGGGCACATGACAAGTTATTAAGTCATTGACATTTTGTGTTGCGATATACCCACCACTGCTGTTGGCTTTTGGTTCAATAAATTGTCTGAGATGAGGAAATCACCAATGCATGCCTTACTTTCATTTAATATCACTATAGCTTTTTATATTTTCTATAAATTTCCATAGAATCATAGAGGCCATATATCTCTAACTTTTAGTGATTAGTGTATACACATACAAAAAATATTTTTAAAATTTAAATAAATATGTTTTAAGAAAAAGGGTACAGAGTTTAAAAAATACAAGGACACGATTAATGACAGCCATTGTTCAGTTTGAATAAAAGACAAAATCAGACTAACCTGTGATTAATTAGAAATTAGACCAGTCCCCACCTTGTCAGTGCTCACATAAATGAAATTAGCCTATGAATGGTGGCTTTAATGTTTAAAAAGGCCTGTTTTGTTCTCCATTCTTTGTTCACAATGGCTCAGACAAGAGAGCTGTCTGAGTAGACCAGAAATCACCAAGCAGAAGCAGTATAATGGGTATAAGACTGTATCCGCATGAAGTATATTGGGATTTTAGAGAGAAATAAGCTTTCTTTAGGGTTAAATCTTTCATCTTTTTGGGAAGTCCAGAAGTATTTTAACAAGATGATTCTATTTGATGATGATTCTATAAGATGATTCTATTGTGTTTGTGTATGTTTGACTGGCTGGCCTGTAGTACGAATCATCTATAACTGAAGACAATCATAAAAACACCTCCTTTATTCATGGTGGGTATATAAGATGTGGAAGCCACTCTCAAACAATTTGGTTATGAATCCATCCTTGCAAATTATCTTCCCTGGGTGGATCTTCCGGCAAGATGATACAACATGTCTCACAGCTAGAAATGTCCAACACTGGTTGTAAAAGCATGAACAAGATTTCCAGGTAGTACCTTGGCCCCCTAATTTCCCAGACTGAAACTCAATTGTGCATCTGTGTTACCCCCTTGATGGCCGTGTTCACGCTTTGGATCCTCCCCCATTCACCCTCCAACAGCTGTATGATTCAATGCAGTCAGCTTGGCTCCAGATACATGTAACAACCTACCAAGACCTTAATAACTCACTTCCAGTCCATCTAAGGGCTGCCGGTGCTACACACGGTGGTTATTATGGATAGTAGCTGGTGGTCATAATAATGTGACTCCACAGTATTATGTATTAATATAACATTATTGATCAAATAAAATTATGAGGAATCCTACGAAAATGAGACGTGTATCAGGAAAGCATACTCAGTGTACTCAGGAACATAGGATGGAGGGCAGAGAAATGTGAGAGGGCCGGCCCGCTGCTCCCCAATTAGGCCAGTCATTGCTATAAATATTTTACTTTGTGCCTATATAGGTCAAAGCTCTTCTTCACCCCCATCCCAGCCTCCCCTCACATGCACACACACACACACACACACACACACACATACTAGGCGCACACATGGATCAGTTCATGCATGGGAAAAGGGAAAGAGAAACATGATGTGACAGATAGAGAAAAATGCAAAAAGAGAAGAAGATACAGACAGAGAGAGGGAGAGAGAGAGAGATAATAAGTAAAAATGTACGAGTGGACGTCCCCGGAGAGTAAGACGAGAAGAGAGACAAGGTCACAGAGAAAGAAAGAAGACATAATGAGATGCATGAAAAAGGACAAAATGTCCAGCTTCGATTAAAACACTGAAAAGCCAGAGAACTGTGTAGCATGCTAATTTGGGAAATCAAAAATGTAGGGTGTTTTCAAAAACCTAGGGAGCTGCCTTGTTGTCTTAGTATCTAGCTGGTGTGGGTTCTGATAAGTCATTATCTTATAAGACAGGTTATTCAACCATGCTATTTAGGCAACGATTACATCAGTTTTCACTTTCTAAGCTAACACAGTTAGCATTGTGCCATGAAAACAAATGGGATGAGTTGGCACAACATACTAGCATGTCAAATAATGTCTTACTTGGGACCTCTTGTTTTGGTGGACACACACTGAACCAGTTCAAATCAAGTTTCTGAACCAGTGAAAAATGGATAACAGTTACAATAAGCCAAATGGTAGGACAAATGAATTATTCTTAAAGCATGCTAAGAATCATGGTTTAATCTTTACAATGCCTTGGACTGTCATACAGACAACAAGTTTAATCATTACAAGTTTCAAATAAAAAAGTGATGTAACTGTCATTGTGGGAAATAAAGTGTCATTCAGTGTATTGAAAAAAATATTTAGACCCCTTTATGTTGTGGATTTGATTTTAAACGCTACACCTAATCTGCATCTTACTGCCCAGAATGCCCAAACATCAATTACTACAAAAAATCTCTTATTAATAAAAGTAAATTATTGCCATTCATTCATTGTACTAGGACATATTATCAACTCTAGCAACGACATCAGAAAAGCAGATATAGCCATGGTAACTGTGGAACCTGATATATTGGCTTGGATGAGGCTTATTGACAGAACAAGAAAGTAGTCTTGTCTTTTGTGTGTGTGTGTGTGTGTGTGTGTGTGTGTGTGTATTTATCAAGGGATCTATTTAAGAGCTGTAACTACGCACTCTACCCACGATGCTATGTGATTCAAGATACACAATACAATTTTCCCGAGATTTTTACAAACAAAAGGAAATTGACAAATTATGACAATTAAGAATTATTGTCAAAGATTATTAAAAATATTGTTTTTGTGATTATCTTTTATTTATCTAAATAATGAATGGCCTTTTATTTCTGAGGTAGGTACAAACTATGTAAATAAAATCAAATTAAGCCCAATTTTAGCTGGAAAACCCCAAACCTGGCAACCAGGCATATATGGGCAGTGACATCAAACACTGTTACATCCCTGGTTACACAATTATTACATTTACACTAAAAATACACTAACAATTCTAAGGCAAAAATGTATTCTAGCATCATTCTGCCGTTACTTAGTTTCATCCGAATTCAAGAAAGATTTTTTAGAACTGTGTGTTAGTCATCAGAAGTATATTAAAATAAGATGATAATATAAAATATTTAAAAACATGTCATACTCACTACTTTCTACATAGTAAAAAGTAAGACTTGGTTTAGCAGGGAATTCTATGATTTCAAGAGCACTGCATGGTGAATTTGGTTTGGTTGCACGCATGCTTTTCCTGGATGTGAGTGAATAAAGCTCAGGTTCAGCTGATGTCAGGAGTGATGATGTTATACAACCTGATGTCATTACTAGAGGTCAGACTTGAATTTGGTCAAGTGATGTCATACGTGTTAGTGTTGTTTTGGCTGCACTCTGATGTAATGAGGTGAACAGATGGTGTCAGTATTGAATACAGTAAAAACAGGGACTGTCAGGGATGATTTATTAGTTCAATAACTGTGTCAGGGCGAAGATGAATGTGTTTTGAAACGGTTGCCATGGTAACTCAGAACCATCCTGAGACCTTAATGAATGCATTATTTTTAAATCCGAGTGTGTGTGTGTGTGTGAGGCTGGGAAGGATCTGATGCTCTATGGTGTGGACAGATAAGTGTTCATCCACTACATTTTTTTATCAAGCTTTTTCTTCTGTTCAGGGTTCGAAGACAGGAATACCCTATACAGACCACTTCAAGACACAGTCAGTCTGTGTCCATGGATGGATGGCCAATTGCTAATTAACTAATTAGTTTTAAACCTGGCATAATACATCAGCATCTTACTAATTTTTAACATATTCAGTGGATTCAGAATGTTTTCAGACCCCTTGATTTTTCATTTCATTACTTGGATTTAATACAGCATGTTGGCTAAGCAGGTAGCACTGTCACCTCACATCAAGAATGCCCTGGGTTCAAGTCCCACATGTGGTGGTCCTCCCCTTGTCTGTGTGGGTTTCTCCCACAGTCCAAAAACATGCTGAAACACTACATTGTCATATAGGTTCCTAGCCACTAGGTTGCATAAACCAGTTCATTGGAAATATAAGGAGGCTTGTGCCAAAGGGCATCCGTCATAAAAACTATGCTAAATCAATAATGCTTAAAGGAAGAAAGTTGGGAGGATGCTCCCATTATTATGGAATTATTATGGCATTTTTACCCATAATGATGAATTTAACATACCGAGGTTCTTTACAAACTAGTCAGACCTTCTGGTCTATAGTCATGTGCATCCTGTATGTTTTTTTTTTTTTGGACTTTGACTCATTTTCTTGGCAAATTTAATTGTTACTTCCTCATGGTGATGAGTAAAGTGTTGCAAGTGTGAAAACACTGTTCTGTATTGTTCAGCGCATCCTTTTTAGGTGATTGTTGGTTTTAATCTTAACTATCTGAACCAGATCATATAATAAAAAATGTTTTAGCTTCATGCAAGGACGTTTTATACTTCCAGGAATTATAATGGCTTAGCGGTTAAGGTACTGGGCTGGTAATCCAAAGGTTGCTGGTTCAAGCCTCATCACCACCACTGTTGGGCCCCTGAACGAGGCACTTAACCCTTAATTGCTCAGTAATCATGTTCAGTCATGTATGTAAATCGCTTTGGATAAAAGTGTCTGCTAAATGCTGAAAATGTAGATGTACTCAGTTTTGTGGACCTTGTTTTCAACTCACAGATTTCACAAGTTTTTAAAGAAAAGGGCCATATTTTACAGCGTTCAAGTAAGAAATACATGAAACCATGTCAGCACACTACCACAGAAAAGTCTGTTACAATAATTTAATTATGATGAGGCTGCCTTGTATTGCATATTGAGCCTCCTATTTCATACACTACACAAATAATACATTAAATCGCTAAACAATAACCTTAAATTTGGAATTTCACAGCAAATCTCATATTACACTGAAAAAAGGCTCAATTTTAACTTTAATGAATCAGGTAGGGCCTTTTTATGGGTTTGTAAATTTTGTCCCTTACACGTCGTTAGTTTTTTATTTGCTAGTATAGAGTCAGACATTCTCTGTGCATTTGCATCTTAATGTTTTATTTATCTTTTTAATTTTACATGTCTTTATATTTATATCATTATATTTTATCATCTTTAAAATCCAATCATTATCTTTCTATTTATTATATATAAATCTATATGTTATCTATTATCAAATAAAAAAACAATTATATAAAATACAACCTTCGATTAGCTGAAGGTAAAGATCAAGTAGGGCATATATTAAATATTTATTCAATACCAGCTATTGCAGTATCAAGTAATCACCATGTAAACCTGATCATTGATTGTTTGTTAGTAACAACTACTGGGTGTCCCTGAAGTACAGTAATTAAGGTACACCCTGTACAATCAAACATTGGCAATACATTGCTTCCACCTTGCAGTGAAAAAATATTGCTGGAGGTGGAGTTGCTTGTGTGGTTCTGATTATTGTTCCTCTTCATAACTCAGCTGCACTTGAGCTTCAGATCATGAACTGATGGTGGACAGTCGCAATATTTTTGGATAGAGACCTGATAATTGTGTACATTGACCTTTACAGAAGCAAGCAAGTCCTGGACTTCTTGCAGATCATAGATATCAGTTCTAGTAGAGGTGACCTCTTTAACTGTCAGTTTTATTGTAAGAGGTGTGGCCTCTGTACCTACAATCCTGGCATCTCTACCTGTCAGTTTCAGTGTAGTAGGTTTCTTATCTGTACATGTCAGTCCCAGTGAAAGACTTGTGGCCTTTGTGTCTGTCAGCCTTAGTGAAGTCATAGAGGCCTATGGACCTGTCAGTTTTGACAAAGGATACATGGTCTTTTTACATATTAGTCCAAGTATGGAAGACACTGCCGCTACATTTGTCAGTTTAAGGATTTGTGTCCCTCTGAAGGAGTAGTGAACACATCTCAGATGACAAAGTGGCAGTGAAGGGGTGTGGTCCCTGTGTATGTTATTCTCAGCAAAGAAGGTACCCGTCAGTCCAGATTAAGGACATCCTTGCTTGTTTATGCAAGACAATGCTAAGTCACAATCTACATGTGTTGCAACTATATGGCTTTGTAGTAAGATACGATATGTGCATTTAAAATTTGACATATAATAAAGTACAATAAACATCAATAAGTAGAATTGTAAAGCAGGAATTCTGAAAAGTCCTTAATTAACTAAAACGATTTCTGAGCCTTTTTAGAGCTTGGCCTGTATGAGCCTATTTTCCAGTAGGAGCCTTGATAGTCTTACATTCTGTATTCATTACTTGAGCAACCCCAAAACATTATGGAGCTTAAACTCTTAATCACTTGGTATCCTTTGGGACAAAACATCTTTTAAGTGTGGTGAACAAGGACAACATTACAAAGTGGCAAATGCTTTTTGGAATGTGTTTTAAATGAAGTTGAGCAAACAAAACATGAAATATCTCAGATTTGTACTGTCTGCAATCAAATGAAATAAATGAAGGACGCTGTGTTTTTATTATTTGCATCTTTCATGCTTTGTCAACTTTTTATGATTTGGAGCAATTTTAACAGTATGCAGATGTGCTACTATTTCCAGCCATGTCTCTATAAAGAGGTTAGGTTTTAAAATAAACATCTTACAAAAAATGCAGGCTGACCGCATCAGTGAGATGTGTGTGTGTGTGTGTATGGGTGGGTATGGGATTGGGGTTGAGGTCACCTTAATATTTAATTAAGCCCACCACCTGGAGTTTTGACACGTGAGATGCAGAAAGAGAGAGAGGAAGCGAAGGAAACAGAAGGAGGGTGGCAAGGTTATGGAATTCAAGGTAAAATGATGCTGACTTAAGAATATTTAAAAGTTCTGAAAGGAGGATCAAAAGTTCTCTCATCTCATTAACTGGAAAAAAGCCTTCCATTTAACTTATAATTATAATAAATGTGTAACAAAAAGTTGAGTGAATTTTGATGTCAGAATATCATGGCACACCACACGCTCATACATAGGAATTTTCCTTCTTGGTGTTTTTAGAGAACTAGCTTGCGTATCCACCCGTTTTGGGAGCCAAGCATGAATCATCATTGGTGGGCATTGCGCAACAAAAGTAAAAGGTACTGATGTTATGGTGAAGCATGTAGACTACATGGGAGGATTTGTGCTGGTTTTATGCAAAAAGCATCACCATTGGCAGTAAGAAGAAGTGTAGTGGATTAATGTGAGAAGACCTTGACCTTGACCACTTTGCTTGCGCGTTGCTTCAAAGCATCGCTAAAGTTTTCCACAGCACCAACATTTGTCTGAAATAATGATCAAATCCACTATAAAATGGATCACATGTATCTTTGTTCAGCTGGATTTACCTCACGTGTGGTTGTTCTATAGATCCGGGGGCCTAGAAATCACTTCTGGGTAAAGTTGAAAAAGCTTAAAGTTAAAAAAAGCATAACATGGCTTAATGCAATAAATGCATGACAAAGGAACAATACATTACTAATTATTACTAGTTAAACATGTCTCTGTACTGCCAAAATTAATTGGTCAGTGTTAGTATACAAAGCCATGTAAAGTTGTATTTTTACGCTATGTTTTTGGTACTTTCTGGGTCGTATCAAACAGCTCTTATTTAAGGTAAATTTCAGTGTCAATGGAAAAAGGTTAACAGTCATTCAGGAGGAGGTCCACTTTCAGGGTCTTAAGAGGAGTAAACCTGTATAAATTCGGTGGAAACATGGATTAATGTGGAGAGAACAGACATGGACTGTAGGCAGGGTTATACCAGTGGTTGGAAAACAAGGCTGTTTAATCTGGCCCATTGAGGATTTACAAAATTGTCCTACATTTTTTTCTGCAATAGTCTGAGTTTTAATTAATTCCACTATATGTCACAATCCAAACACTAACAACCCTTGTTAAAGTCGAGTCTATTGTCTCCACACACAGATATTCTTTCTTAAAGAGATCATTTAAATTAGTTCATCCTCTGATCTCCTACTTACCCAATATATCTGTCAAATTTTAAAACCCTGTGAGGCCCTTGAGCCAAAACGTTTGCCCACCCCTGGGTTAAGCCCAGGTCCCCAAGAACCTGTAGCTTTTAGTTATATATATTTCCACACTTTAATTATTAGGAAATTCAAAGGCAAATGACATCACTTTTTACACAGTCACTTTCCTTTTCACATAGTCCTTTTGAAAATCAGTTAATGACAAGATTAGTTTAGTTTGAGTAATGTAATTATATCAGTTCAAACATATATCTACAAAATATGCAAAAAGTCTTCCTGAATCACATGTATGTACTCACACACAGAGCTGGCTGAATTGAGTACAATGTCATTGGGAAAGAACACAGCACCTGTCCAATGACCGATAAGACAAACAGCTGATTGACGGACAGATAGGAAAGATAGAGACAAAGACTGATCAAGAGGGGGAGGATGTGCCCCCTCACGTCTTCATTGAAGGAACGAGAGATAAAGTCAGGGAGATCAGCAAAACGATAGAGGCATCAGAACGGAATAGAGCGCTGCTGCATTTAGGATGAGGATTGGTAGATACTGAAGCATTTGACGGAGTGAGGGGGAAGGAGGCGTTCTTCGAAGTTATGTTCATTTTATCATCAGCACTTTTGCAAGTCTTCAAAAGTGCTGAGGAGTTGTGTACGGGCGTGCCCGTGTGTGTATGTGCGTAGAAGGGAGGCATGTAGGTGAAATTATTATGCATGCACGGATGAAGGATTAAGTGAGCTTGTTAACCAGCAGGGAAGGAGAAAATGACATTACCGCCAACAAAGAGATAAAAGGATAGATGCACTAAGCCTTGTGCATGTAGTTTCAAGCACAATTTGTTCACATTTTGCATTAAAAATATTGCACGCTATGGATTATACTGGTCCATAAGCCCAAGCATGCAGTATAAATGGCAACTCGCAACCTTCTTTAATTCGCTTATTAATTTTGTCTCATCACTAATTTGTAATCAAGGTCATGAAGCGTTCTGGTTCACCCATAAATAAAGCCCTAGCTAATTCACTGCTGTTAAAATCACGCCACGGACTATGAAATAAGCCTTTTTCATGTTCAATGCAATTTGCTGTAAAATGTAAGGTCTGTGTTTACTGGTTATTATTCACAATGAGGTGGCCGTATGACAACTGTGGGGGAAATGCATCACATAGGAAGGTGACTTTGTAGACAAATTATGTCAATTCTTTTTAAAATTCTTTATAAATGTGCTGAAGGTTTTTGAAGATTATGGTAAACAGAGCTTTCTCCAACAGTAAAAGAATGTTATAGTATTCTTCCACTCTAAAATCAGAGTTCCCCAAATAATTTCTTTTAAGGGGTCAAAAGTTAATCACTAAGGGGCCGTAGGCCAAAACTAAAAAGCAATATTGCCTTAAATGTGAATCCTTTCAGCTGCTTCTGTTAGAGGTCGCCTCAGCAGATCGTGGTACACATTATTGATTTGCCATTTTTTTTATACTGGATGCCCTTCCTGGCATGACCCTTCTATGTTTCCGGGACTGGCACTACAATGGACTGGTTTGTGCCTCTCAGTGGCTAGAGTGGCACCCAGTCAAACGGCAAAGCCAAGATTCAAACCAGGAGTTCATGCAGTGGAAAATCCCACCCATAATATAGCAATAAATATTGCATAAAATATTTCACATTATCATTGCTTAATAAAACAATACGGTTTATTTAGATTAACAGTGCTTTTATTGATTTCAGTGAATGATAAGCAAGTATAATGTGTAGTTCCAGTTGGAGTGGCTATGTACCCATTTACATTTATAGTTTTAGCATTTAGCAGATGCCCTAATTCAGAACAAATTACATAAATGCTTCCATAGATTCTTGTTGAAAAGGAGCAATAGTTAGTGAGTAAATATGTAATTGTCAGCTTAGTAAACAGATGATGAATGTTTTTAATTATGTTTTAAAGACAGAGAAGAGCCTTAATGCTTGTCTTCCTCGAGTCTTGGGTGGAACAAGACTAGAAGTCAAGGGAGACCATGTTTGCATGGTACAGAGGTTTTATTAAACCTCTAAGGCTTCTGCTCCATTTTTGGCCAGCATCAAGGTTTTAAACTTCAGGAAGGCAGTGAATGCAACCCCATATGAGCAGCCACATTCAGAATGAGCTGCAAAGGATTAGTAGTGGACACTGGAGCACCCGTCAGGAGGTAGTTGCTGTAGTCGATTACAAGTGACTGGACAAGAATCTCAGTGGCTTCCATGGAGAGAAACGGCCAATCTTCCTTATGTTATAGAGGAGGAATTGGTATAATCTTGTCATGTTGGCTACATGAAAGGAGAATATCGGCTGGTTATCCTCATTCTCTTAATGGTGTTTTAAGTGGCTTTATGGCACTGTGGCCTATATGAAACAGTTATTGAAAATAAATAAATTGACATTCAAATCATTCATTTGCAAACATGTAGGCCAGGGGTAGGCAGCCCACAGCAGATGTGCCAAAGACATTAAAAAATGCAGTCCCATATGTGATGGGTATAACTTCCATAGAGATATGACTGAAGATGATTGCATTGACAATGTTTTAAGTCTTTGGATTAATTATTTTACGCCACATTACTTAGCAGCAGTTTGTGTTATATCACATATTATATTCTATATACCGTAAATTCCGGCCTATAAACCGCACCTGAGTATAAGCCGCACGCTCTAATTTTAGAAAGAAAATCA
>JAYDZG010000043.1:22176018-22192654 GCA_034509265.1 Microcambeva bendego
GCAACGCTGCCAACCGCCGCACCACACCTGTATGAGCAACCTCTACTGGCAGGGAGGGGAAATGGACTGACTGACAGAGGCCAGAGTTTAAGAGAGTGAATGAGCGAGTGAGGGATGAACGCCAGGGGGAAAAGGGACTAACGAAAGCGCTCTCTGAGTTGTGAGCTATTTACAACAATGAAGATGACTTACGATGATTTTCCATGTTGAAAAAAAAGTGAAAAAGTTAAAAATGCCTAAAAAAAGAGATCAAGAAAATGCATGATTTTCCCATCTACAGTAATTTAACGAGTTTTAAACCATGTTTCTAATGAAGAGAGAAATGGGGAGAAAACCAAGAGAGAGAGAGAGAAAGAGAGAGAGATAGTGACGATGGGCAAGAGGGCATAAAAGCATTGTGAGTTTAAAGGCTCGAGGTTTCTATTTTTTCAACTCTCTTCTCCAGGGCGAACTGTGAACCCGCCCCTCCTCTCCCGCCCACCTCTCTTTACTTCCTGTATGTATCCCATCTCATTCTTTTGCGCATTAATACTGTGAAGCGTTGTGGCCGAGGCGCACCCCAGGGCAAAAAAGACAAAACATGCGTCCCAGCCACAACTTATAAGTTAATATATGTATTAATTATATATGAATATATAAATATATATGTTAATAAACCAACAGATAGACTTCCCTGACGTGACAAGAAGGACAAAAAAATAGAAATTGAACAGTCAATAAAGTCGTCATGGAAACAGAAATCCGGAAGGGTTTTGTCTGTGTCCTGTGTTCGCATATTTACAGATTGCACTTTAACAACCGACATTAGATAGCTACACATACATGTGTTTTAAGCCTTATAATGAGTCCCATACACAAATGTAATTTTTCTGCATTTTCAAATATAACATACATATATAACTTATATGTACACATCTGTGCACACTGAATGCAGAATGAAACCCATTGACATATATGTGTAGCCTATTGGAATGTGTATGCTCGTGAGTGTAATACATTTATTTTTACATATATGTAACACACAGCTGTGGGGAAAAGAGACCACTTCACAATTTCAAAGTTTTTCCAATGTTCCAATTTGTGGACATGTTTGGCCAAAATGAGCAGTGTTGTTTTATTCTATTGTAATTCTAATTCTAGTTTATAGAAAAAAAACAACATTGTTCATTTTAGTCAAACATGTCCAGAAATTTGTCCAGAAATTTAAAAATGTAAAACTAGAAAAACTGATTATTCGGTGTTCTCTTATTTTTCCACGACTGCATGAGTTCAGATTCTCAGTGTTTCTGTTTCAGTGGTTTAACCCGCTACACCATCTGAGCACACTACACTCAACTGATTCATTCTAATTAACCTTCTTTTTAACTGTGTTTGTGTTGGAATTGCAGCCAATTTGCTCGAACATGAATAAAAAATATATAAATATAGAACAGCAGATTTAGAAGAGCTTGTTACGTTTAGTTTACAAGACAAATGATTTAACTCAGTGTTGCCACGCTTTGTTGAAAATCCCAAGATTTTACTAAAAATATCAAGAAACCTGAAACAAAATTCCAACATTGGTTGGAAGAACATGACCAAGACCTTTGAGTACTACCCTTCCCCCTTAATTCCCCAGACTTTAACGATCATCTATGGGACCACCTTGATTGTCCTCCAGCAGCTGTGGGATACACTTCTTCCCTTCTCGTTAAGAGTCAACAGCGGTATCCAATGCACCCGTGCCCCATTTACTTAATGTGAAAACAATGTAGCTTAAATATTCAAGCTTTTCTCTGCCCCAAATGTGTGTTGCAGGCATCAAATTCAAATTTGTTGAGTCAGAACATTAAAAGTTGTTTCTTTGTACTTGTCACTTGAATACCTTTTAAATACAACGCATTTTTAGAAGATATCTTTTCTCTTTTTTTTCTCTCTATTTAGAAGAGATCTCATCTATGCCCTGCTCTCTATGAACGATAAACCCTTTAAAGCAAAAAAATGTGGAAGGGTTATGCAGTGTAAAAGCAGAAGCAGCTCTTGCATAATGGCTAGCAATTATATAATATGACAAGCACATGTAAGATACAGCTCAAACAGCAGAAGTGACACTAGTATATTAGAACCTACTTATGTGCTTCTGTATTTCTGCTCTCTACTGTAAATCTAAAAAAAATCAACTGTCTCCATCGCCCATAATTCAAAAAGCGGTGGTGACTAAAGTGCAGAGCAAAAACAGAAAGCAGTTATTTATTTATACACTGCCGGGTCACATTATTATGACCACCAGCTAATATCCAGAGTAACTGCTGTGTGCAGCAATAAAGAGTTGGTAGGTTGTCATAGGTATTTGGAGCCATTCTGACTGCACTGAATGCAAGTATGGATTCATACCAATGTTGGTCTTCCAAACGCTATACACCGGAAATTTCACAATGAACCTAAAATGCACCTTTACAGGTGAACTACATGTGACCCTCTCTCACCTTAATGCACATGTCCAACTGTTTAGTGTTTCAGTACTTTTTGCTCAATTGGCTGTTCTCTAACAAAAAGCTTAACTGCAAAACTCACAACAGGTGTCTGACCTATGAATCAAGTGATACATTTCCAGGTTCAATTAGAATTGGTATTTAAACAGTCCTTCTCATCATGCTGATCACATTTTGACATCATGAGACCAAGACGACATCTAACAATTGATTAACAGTACCTCGCTATTGAAAGGCTTTAAACAGAATGTTCTCATACAGAAGTGGCCACTGAGCATAGAACATCACAGAGTGTCAAAAGAGATACACAGAGACTGGAAGAGTCACAGAAAGGCGTAGTAGTGGACATCCTTTAACCCCATCCCACACTGTAAACAGTGCCCTGCGGAACCAAATGATGAATGGCACACAAATCCAGGCACATTTAAGTGAGTTAAAGAGAACACAAGCGTCATGACAGACCATTCAAAACTGTTTACATCAGCATGGTCTGCGTGCTAGATGACCTGCAAAGGTACTTGACCACACCACCAGACAAAGCTGTCATCGTCTTGCATGGACTAGGGAGCATTTATGTTTGAAGAGGGACCAGTGGCCCTCAGTGCAATTCACTGGTGGAAGTAGATTCATGCTGAGCAGAAATGATGGCCACCAACGATGTTGGCGACGTCAAGGAGAGCGTTATGCATCACAACTGTTGGCCTTTGGTTTTTGTGGTGTTACAGTGGGGACAGGTGTGTCTAGTCAATACAGAAGTACCCTACCCACTGTGAATGGTACAGTGACAAGCCCATACTACTTGAATAACATAATTTAGCCAGTCAATGTGTTAGTTCATGAACAACATATTTCATTTCATCTTCATGGATGACAATGCTGCATCAAGGTCACATCATTAGGGAACGGCTGCTGGAGAATGAGGTACCTCAAATAGAGTGGCCTGCACTTTCTCCAGATGTGAATCTGATAGAAAATATATGGTATCAGCTAAGTTGCCATGTCGAGGCTTTTAACTCTTAGAATCTCGATGACCTGAGAACCGTTCTTCAAGAACAGTGGGGTGCCGTGCCTCAACAGACAATAAGCCGACTTGTGAACGGCATGAGACTTCGTTGTCAAGCTGTAATTGATGCTTGAGTGCACAGTTATTGAGACATTGACATTTTTGTCAAGCCCCTGATCCCCTTAATGCTGTAGTTAACTAAAGTTATAACATAACAGAAAAGAGGAGCCAGGATTTTTTTGCTTGTTATTTAAGACAGACCTGTGTTTGTAGGTTCTTAAATCTGACCATCTGGATGAAGTTCCTCTAAGCATATGGTGAGAGCTGGGATTGACAATAGATCTCTGTGATATGTACATTTTAATGGATGTAGTCTAACCAGCCCTATGAACACCATATGGTCAAATTACGTGGGTATGCTTAGTGCTTATGAAGTTTTGATTTTTTAGCTACACTCATATTTCAGTAAAATATTAATCACAAAAAATGAATGAGTAATAAGCTTTCACCTGGCAACAACTTGGAAATATATTTTCCTGCAATGTCATGAAAATGCAGAAAGAATGTTTTATAAAGACGTTGTAGTACTTCCTATGCTGCAAAACTAATAATATAGAGTAGAAATATAGTGTAATAATATAGCGTAATCATAAAAATAAACAACATTTGGCCTATTTATCAAATCATTTTGTTTACTTACAAGGCTACAGGTGACTCCTATGCAGGGTGATCTCTTGTTCTGGTCTCCTGTATGTGCTGTAGACTATTTGTTTTATTAGGATTTTATTGTCATGTCTTACACTCTTGATTACATCTATCTATCTATCTATCTATCTATCTATCTATCTATCTATCTATCTATCTATCTATAAGTGGGTTATATATATATATATATATATATAACCCACTTAGCTGTGTATTCAATACTATTATAAAACTGTAAATGCTGAAGCTCAGTCATCTGGCCTTCACCTGACAGTGAAACTGTCAGTTCTGGGTTTGAGTCTGTGTGGTTTTAATGGAGATGAGGTCAGAATCAGGTCATTGCTGTGCTGTAGTAGAGCCGTGTCACTGCTTGTCAGGTAGAGTCATTCCTGAAAGCCACCTATTATTTACATAGATTCACCATATGGGCTGTTAGGCAGTGAGCAAGTGTGTGTGCGTGCTTGTGTGTCCTCGTGGTTGATCACACCACCCTGCAGCGCAAAACATCAGGAACTTCTGATCCTCACGACGGGAGAGAGAGAGTTGAATGTGTGTGTGTGTGTGTGTGTGTGTGTGTGTGTGTGTGTGTGTGTGTGAAAGAGAGGAAAAGAAAATGTGTGAGAGCTAGTGAGAGACAGAGAATGAGGCTGTGAGAGAGTACAATTGTGCGTGAGAGTATGAGGAAGATTATGATGAGAGTGCGTGTCAGAAAATGAGAATGGAAGAGGGTAGGTGAGAATGTGTGAAAGGAAAAGTGTCTGTGGAAAACTGAGATCAAGTGTGTGTGAGAAAACGCTTATTGAGAGAGTATTATAGTGTGTGTGTGGATGAAAGAGCAGGCATAAGAAAGATGATTGTGTGAGAGTGACAGTGAATGAGTGAGATTGTGTGTGTGTGTGAGTGTGTGTGTGTGTGTGTGTGTAAGAGAGAGAAAGAGAGAGAAAGAGAGAGAGAGAGAGTTTAAGAACGCTCAGATTGTTTCTGCTTCCCTGTGGTCTAGGATCAGGAAGGGGTAAATGGGAAGTGTAAAATTAGAAAACATTTACTCATTATGTCTGGCATGCCGCTAGCAGAAACAAAAAAACACAATGAACTGTTTTTAGGGACTGAGGATATTTTTGGACTCTGACGTGTCACTTTTCTAGGTTCAGAATTCATCAAAGAAGATCAAATAAACCAATCAAGTCAAGTAAACCAATTAAAATGCATTGTATTACATTTTTGTCTTGAGACAGGATATAATCTGTTTAAGTGGTTTACCAGTAAAATGTTTTTAGTTGATCCATAAGACCCATTCTAAATTTAACAAAACATCCCATCTGTACTGTAAATCTGAGAACTAAGGAGTCATAGAAGAGTAGCAATTGGGACACCAGGACGAGGACAGACTCAAGACTGGAACTTTTTAATCAACTAGGTTCTTATTGTGTGTCTGTCCGAAAACCTAGTGAGCTGCCTTGCTGCCTACTGCCTGCCCATGCATGTGCTAGTACATCAGGTCATTCAAACCAATGGACTGAGGCAACAAAACCCATCAGCATTTGAGCTAACATCTCCCTTTATGTACATAAAAAGGTTGAATTTAAAGGTTGAATTTTAAACAATCATCGTTTTGTGAACAGGATATCTCTATACGCAAGCACCAATAGAATGTCTTATTTAGTTTCAAAAGTAGTAAGTTTTGAAAGCTCTCTAAATCCAAGCGTTCTCTTTTGGGACTAAAATCAGTCCTGATGTGCTAAAAAGTCTCTCCCATGCTGCTGAAGCAGGCAGCTTCTGAGATGACTTATATACTGCCGGAAAGAATTCCAGGTCATCCTAAAATTAATCTAGCTAAAACATTATCAAACTGACTATACAAGAAACGAAGCTTAAATACAATTAAATACAATATCACTGTCTGATGAAAAACATGCATCTCCAAAAACAGAAGAGCTATCCATAAGCAGAGTTCACACAAAACATAGCAATAACTAGTTAGCTGCCTGAAGTTAGCTGGCTTGTCGATGTGCAAGTTCATCTTAAAATAAACATGGAATAACAACTAATATGAACGTGACACACACAATCATGGCAAATATGGACAGGTCAAAATGAAGTAAAAGTAAAAAATATTAAGTGACAGAAGTACTCAAGTAAAGTACAGATACCTAAACCAACTCTGATTATGATCACCTTCCTAATGTTGTGTTGGTCCCCTTTTACTGACCCATATGGAACAAATCACTCTTTTTTTCTCTCTGTTGGATTGGACCACATGGCCAAGCCTTCACTCTGCACTTGAATCAATGAGCCTGGCTACCCATGACCCCCGCCATCACAATTTGGCCCTTATCAAATTGCTCAATCCTTACACTTGCCTATTGTCCCTGCTTTTAACATCAACGTTAGGATAAAATGTTCACTTGCTGCTGAATATATCCCACCTAATAATAGGTGCTGTGATGAAGAGATAATGAGTGTTCACTTAACCTGTTAGCGGTCATGATTTGCCTGATTGGTGGTATTAGAATTGACAATATGCAGTTTAAAGTGGGTCATTTAGGAACTACGCGACTTTGTAGAACCTTATACTTTTGGTAATTTGATAAACGTGGATTAATATTTCTAGACATGAAAACGAGTTTAAAAGAATGATCTTGTCTGGCACTTTTACTAGCGATCAATGCTAAACGTGGACACAATGTTCCCGAGTCTCTGGAGCAAAGCCTGCACTCTGGTGGGCTTCTGGTTAACTCTTGCCCCCTCTGTTGGCCACGAGGAGCTAAATAAGCAGTAAAACTATTAGAATCTGTGTGTGCCAAGTGTGTGTGTGGAATATTAATGCTCCTGTGATAGCAGACCGTTGCTGCAGTCCATTCTTTTCTACAGAAGAGAAAGAAGGTGTTGCTGAAGTTCATTCATGGTACTGTATAAGCATTACCATTTACTATACACAGATATTCATTTGAAAGAGGTCCCAAATATAATGTGGATTAAGATTAAGCTATCTGAACAACATCAGCAATCAATTACACATAATCTGCAGCATAGTGGTTAGGGTACTGGACTAGTAATCCGAAGGTCGCTCACCACTTTCAGGCTGCTGCTGTTGGGCTCTTGAGCAAGGCCCTTAACATTCATTGCGCAAATAGTATACTGTACTACACCTCTTTGGATAAAGGTGTTGGCTTAATGCTGAAAATGGAAATATATGATGAGGCATGTCGCTTATTTATTTATTTATTTGGTACAGATTGCTTCACACTGGCAAAAGTTATTAAAGAATATTTGTGGCCTTTTTCGAGTGAATTTCCCTGTATATTGATCATCCGTTTAATTTAGGGAGGTTGTGGTGTGTTTAATATCACTTGACTAAGCGGAAGGAATTATACCTCACACTTACATGCTCATCTACAACTAGTAACAACTTTGTAGGGCAATTGTACCCTGGTGGTTAATTTACTGGACTAGTAGAGAGAAGGCTGCTGGATCAAGCACCACCACTACTGGGTTGTCAGGGTTGGGCCCTTTGGCGAGGCTCTTAAACCTCAGTTTATAGTCTAAATGGCTAAATGCCTACACTGTTAAATGTAACTGATCCTAGTTTCTGAATGATTAATTTTTTATTTTAAGTTAATTAAAAATATAGTATCTTTGAACTAATGTGCCGACTGAGTCATGAGTTTGAGATGAGGTCAGGTGCGAGTATGAAATAAACAGACATGACACTTTAAAATAGTTAAATAGTTAAATTAATCGAACGGACATTCAAATAAATTGTTCACAAAGGGTCCATTCTTGGACAATTTCTCATTGTCCTGGATGTACATTCATGTTGAGACATTGCTGTTTCTCTTTTTTCTTGTATTCACTTTCTTGTATTCCATCTTTCAATGAATTCCCTTTTCTCTGCTTGTTTTTTTATCTTGTACATTGTGTGACTATTTGTAAAAAAAAACTCAACATCAAGTGTTGAAAAACCACCTCAGTAAAACACTGATGTAGAAAGTGATGTGGTTACTTTGCGGGTCACAAAATCGTCCTGCATTGTGACAGATGCAGTTTATGTATGGTTGAAGAGTACAGTAGGACAATCATACATACCAGACATGTGGTCTTGACATTTTGTTCTGGAATGATTAAACCACTGTGCTGATCAATAGCCATTGTTGATCTTTGATATTTACCTCACCTTATCATGTGTATCCTGAACAAGAGAAAACTTTGAAAGTTTAAACAGAACAAATTCAGTCTGTAATATTAGAGTTAATATTAGAGGATTTGGCATCAACCAGTAGTGAATCATTTTGAATCAATATGATGGAGGCAAAGAAGGCTGATAAATTTATTTTTCAAGTGAAATGCATCCAAAATAAGAGAACTAAACACTTAGTTAAAACAAAAACTCTAAACTAGTAAAAAGTCATTAGAAGGCAATGGGTTGATTATAAGTGAATCATTTTATAGAAGGTGAGAAGTTGTAATTCATAACAACCTCAACTTGTCATGTAACATGCATCCTGAAGAAAAGACAATTTTAGTAAATCAAAAATGCAGTCAAAAGCACAGAAACAAAGTCTGCAATTAGCAATCAAGGAGTAAATCAGTAGAGAATTAGGGAAGAAAGGAAAGGAGGAGGGGTTTGGGGCACTAGTCCTTTCTAATTAATTCAACTTGTCATGTTTAAAATGTTTCCTGAATAATGATCCAGGACAGTGAACAGTCTATTATGAATCAAGGAGTTGATGAGTAGTGAATAATTTGTAAAAAGGTTAAAGTGTCTTCTGATAATCTAATGCATTCGACTTTTTAATTCCATCAGTTTGACTGTATGTGGAATTGTTGTTAGAGACATCGAGTGTAAAATACAGTAAGTTTTGTCATAGCCAGTGTTTACACGTCTTTCATGTATGAAAGAAGCTACACACTTCCATTTCTCGTTAGTTCCAGTGAACTTCACAACTGCAGTGCTAACTGTGCTTTGGTCTAAGTGGAAAATTAAGTTTCCAATGCAGTACTGGCTCTCTAGAATTGAAACCGACAATCTTCCAGTCACGAGCACGCTTACTACCAAGCTGTGTTCTTTTTGGCCAAAGCTTGTTTTTTGTCTCTGGTTAGGCTTGCACCCTGCTGTGGGGACTTTCTGCACCCACCGGCTGTCTGGCAGGTTACAGACGGGCTGTGCCTGCTGACGCTGGGATGGGGAGCTCCCAATCTCACACTGAGCTAGTATTCTGTGTGTGTGTGTGTGTAAGAACAGAAAGAATCATCCAGTCCCAAAAAAGCCCCATTAATTTACTGAAATGATCACTCATTTACTGACTCACAAGTAGCAGCAGTTTAGAGTTATTCTCCACTGTTTTCTGGCTATAATTCCTTTCAGATATGGAACTACACAGTAAAGTAAATACAGAAAGGTAAAATAAAGGACTCAACTCAAGTTCATTTCAGTACATTGATTAAATAATAAAGATCTGAAGGAACATATGAGGAACAAAATTCATGAATTTAGATACAAAACATTTGTGTAGGTAACGAGGTGGGATCAGCTTTGTTGGTAATAAATTCTGTGGTTTCAAATAAACTACTGCAGAACATTTCATGACTTCTTTCTTACAGGTTGGAAGCTGCATTAAACTGGCTATTGCCACAGAGGGGTCAGACGCGTTCTGATCCCCATAGTATTGCATCAATCAAGGCACAGTATCCTGAACTAGCAAACTTGACTGATGTACTTTTGCTTCATATTGTCTCTGTGAACGTTTTATATTCACATCAAAGGCAAGGATTAAGAAATTTAACCAAGAATTTCCATAATGTGCCTATAGAAACTGTGGCATGGAATAAGCTTGGGATGGATCGTCTTTTTGTACAGAGGAAATTTGGGTTATGAAGGGTTCAACATATGAACATTTTGGGTTAAGAACAGTTTAACAAAGTAAATTTTGGGTACAAACGATTTAACATACGTGCATTTTGGGTTATGAACGGTTTTAACATAGGAACATTTTGGTTTACGGTTTAACACAAACAATTTGGGTACAACTGATTTAACATACAAACATTTTTGGTCACGGACAGTTTCGGGTTACAAAAGCTTTGACATATGAACATTTTAGGTTCCAAATGGTTTAACATACATACATTTCAGTTACAAATGATTTAACATAAGAACATTTTGTTAATGTCACTAAAAATATTTTGCTTATCGATTTACCATTTAATTTCAAATCATTTAATTTTTCAGCTAAGCAGACGGTCCAGTCCTACTGAAATACACAAAGCCAGGTCCACAACCTCCAATCTTCTAAGATCAGCAATGCCACAACTTGAAAGGTGAAAGAGAGTTATGACCTGGAGTTTGGCATATTCATGATTGTTTCCTCCAGATTGACTGACAGTTTCAGGTTACAAAAGCTTTGACATATGTACATTTTAGGTTCCAAATGGTTTAACATACATTTCAGTTACAAATGATTAAACATAAGAACATTTTGTTAATGTCTCTAAAATATTTAGATTATTGATCTACCATAAGCTGTGGAACAGTCCTCTGTCCTCTCCTAACAAATTCACTTTAACAATTAACAAAATAATCTCATAGATCCCGTATAGGATGTATTTTTTTATCTAATTAATTGTTCCAAGGCCTGGAACCATCTCACCTAGGGATACCGTCTGGCAAGAAAGTAATTTTTTTACTTTATTATTCTGCATGGCCCGGAGTCACAGTGCCAGTTCACTCAGGCTTTAAATGAAGACGCTGTGATATGTGTTTTAGAGAACGAGCACAGATTTAATAACTCTTTTATTAGCTTTTTGTATTCATGAAAAATGAAAGTGCCACCTTTGTAAAAACGACAATCCCAGTCACCGCCGTTCTGTTAATACGGTGCAAATCTTTTTAGATTACGGGCTCACAGCAGGTCTGATGGATCTAATAATCGTGGCCCTTGCGCCCATGGAGAGGGCAGCGTTAATACAGTGTGTGAAATTAGATTACGTCGCCATAGATGTGCTGTGAGGCGTAAGCACCCGCGCTCGCACGCCGCTTTGTAATGCTGTAGAGCCCTGAGCACACATCAAGGACACATGGGTTCTGTGACTGCACGCCGAATGTGTGTTACATGACGTTGCGGCTCTTTCGTTCCATTTCTCCGTGTCCAAGTCTGCGTCAGACTGACCCTGAGAAAGCGATAAATGTTTGGATTGCGCGCTTCAGCGTTTATTCTGACATCCATCACGCCACACTGACAGGGATGCGGACAACATGGACGCCGAACTGCCTGCACCCACTTTGCTCGGTGAAGCGTGGCGCCTGGCTTAAGTTCAGCATGAACAGTTTAAAGGTTTAGTAGAATGAACACAAGTACTACTTTTTGTGTATTATATATTGAATTTATTATTGTGGCAAATTTTAAATGATTTATTTTTCAGCTAAGCAGATGATCCAGTCCTACTGAAATACACAAAGCCAAGTCCACAACCTCCAATCTTCCTGCCAGACCTGGAGTTTGGCATATTCATAATTGTTTCCTCCAGATTGACTGCTCTTAGATGAAAAAAAATATGTCGATCAGTTTCCATGCGGTTTAAGACTGTAGTTTTAGTGTCCTTGATTTTCCAGAAAAGGGCTCATCAATAAAATTGTATTCTTATTGTTGTTGGTGTTATTATAAAAAGAAGCCCAAACATATCTAGACAAATGTTCATGTTTTAAATCCAATATTTCAATGAATTCATTCATTTTGGCATATATGGACCATGACTGGTGCAGGAACTATATTAACCAGGGTTCTAATTACCAGGGACTAACAGCCATCTGGGCGTCTACATCCTTTCTGGGGAAGTCCGGATAAGTATGTCCTTTGTGCCCATTAACTCATAGGAAAGCAGACCCACCACAAGACAAAGTTTTATATATTTGTGTATTTTACAATTTTCAGATCTTGTCACCCAACAGTGCTGAATGGATGCAGGCACGAGGTTCAGAGAGGCATTTTATTAGAATGACAAAATCCTCTCTACTGAAGCAGCTGCCTATGTAAACAGCAAGAGTGCAAGGCAGCTCACTAGATTTTTCTAAGCCACCATAAGAAATTTAATTACAGACTTTTTTTCCATATTATTTTAATGTTCTGCATGTTTTTGACAGGAACAATATGTTGCTACTGTTACAGTATTCTGCTCCTGCTTATTATTGCCCATGTGTCGCCTCACAGCATTCGATCCTCCATTTAGTATCTCCAGTTCACCCACTGTGGGAGGAACCCAGAAGTCCTGGAGGAAACCCCACGCAAGACAGTTTAAGCTGGGTATCGACCCCAGGACCTTCTTGCTGCGAGGCGATCAGAAAATGCATTCCGAGGTGTCTCAGTACAGAAAAGAATGCTAGAGTGTTGAAGTTTATAAGAAGTATCGGTGAGATCCAGACAGATGGTGACACTGCGGTCGTCAACATGCGTGGTGGGTTAACAGATTCTCTGCATGATCCGCTTTCGTTCCTGATACAGATCATAATACGCTTGGGCTAAACTCAGGAAGGGGGCATCGCAGTTCTCCATTTCTTTCTGCAATGAATACACACACACACACACACACACAAATGAAGTCACATGCTAATATACAAGTGTAAAAACCCATTTTCATGACAACTGACAAAACTGCTTTTGTTTCAGATGAAGTATGAGACACTTTGGCCGTGCTGGCCTCTGCTTTGTCCATGTGCTCGATAAGTTCAACTGTTTGAACCGTGACCCTGTTTGCCGCTGATATTTTCAGCCTTCACTTAAATGTTTTATCGTTTTTATTATTTTTGCTTTTTCTCCTGACTTTAGCACATCCAATAGTGGCTAGGGTGGCGCCTGGCCGACCAGAGGCAACGCAGAGTTTCGAACCCGGTGATTGAGGCACTCGAAGCTGGGTGCTGTCCTGTCATGAATGTAACCACGCGTGTAAGACATGGTATTAAAATCCTACTAAATAAATACTCAATGTGATCAGAAAACTTATGTCAGGCTTTGAAGTGAATCAAGGCTTCGTTCTTAAGCCTCCGTTAGTCATAAAGCTTGCTTGACTCATACTTAATTCAACAGCTTCTATTTTAAGGCTGATCTAATTTTTGAATGTGCTTGGATTACTTCTGAACATTTAGGCAATTTTCCTCTTGGCATATGCAGGCTTCGGTTTGCTTTCCAACCCGAATCAGAGATCACTGTACCCTGTAAACAGCCCTGTAATACTCACGTCAATGAGAAAAAAGGCTTAGCATGATGATGAATAAGATTATAATAGTGAGGGGGAGATGAGGGCACTCACTGCAGAGGTCTCAAAGTACTGAAAGCCGTGATTTTGTGCCCACTCGTGTGCCGACGCCACATCCACCTCTCTCCTGGATGCCAGGTCCGACTTATTTCCCACTAACACACCTTTAACACACAAGCACTTAGTGTTAGATCAGACGATCGGTGTTCAGCCGCCAGCTGTTTTTCATTTCACAACCACAAAATCAGAAAAAGGAGAGATGCAAATAAAATAAAAGTGCTTTGTTCTTTACATTTATTTTGACTTTTATTTGATTTGACTGTAGTTACTGGAGTTCATGTTTTGTCTGGTCAACTTTATTTTATTTATTAATAAACATCCGTTCATACATTTTTAGTCTGCATCACATTGCAAAAAAAACTGCTGAGGGAAATTTAGGGCTATAATAAGGTTAAAAACTAAATTGAAGACCAAGTTTTCTTTTACTGCTTCTTTTTAGACAATGTCCTTTTATTTATTGAGGTAGTCACAAAACTATATCAAAAAATAACGGATACATTTTTTAAATTTGTTAAATATAAATCATGTCAATGCTCTCAGGTATTTAAAGTGAACATCATTCAACATTCATCTTGAAAGAATCATCGATATGAACCTATTACCCGAATGAACCGGTTTGTATCGATTCTTTCTGCATCGTTACATCAATATTTGGTACAAATTTAGGAAAGGCCGAGTCTTTGATGAGCATAGATGAACAGACGATCTCCAGTTTGTCAACACACGTGTAGTTCTCTGGGCTCGGATATATGTATTATGTATTATAAGCAATTATAGGTCTTTTTTTTTTTTAAATATATAAAATAATGGATGCCGTGTGCTCAGGACCAAAGACAAAAAGGACCACCCAGACAGTTATCAGTAACAACTCCATAAGCCAGGGTGTGTCATGGAATGTGACTATGTCACTGCCCTTAGTAAAGGTCATTTGCACTTCTGTGATGGCAGCATTCATGCAGAAAACTAGAGTAAGATCTTAGGGCAACATATGCTGACTACAAGGCGACGTCTTTTCAAGGGACATCCATGCATTTTTCAACAAGACAAAGACACTTCAGAAAAAAAACACATCACAGGTATTGTGTTGAGTGGTTGTTAATACCAGGGTGTTTTCTCACCTGGTAGCTGCAGTCCATTGCTGTGAGCTCGCACTCTCTCTAACCAGCGGCTGCAGTTGTTGAAGGAGTCCAGACTGTTGATGTCAAACACCAGACACACCACAGACGGCTGCCCCCACTTATCCAACACACAAACGCACACACACAAAATCCAGTCATTTACACATTTATTATTTTAAAACAGGAATCAATCACCCAGTAATACACCCACTCAAACACAGGCACTTGCTCATTTTACGTCTTTGGGCATCTCGGGTTTTATTTTTATAGAGCACTTTTCAAAAATCCAAAGATGCTTACAATCTTCAGTACACAAAGCATCACATGAAAGAAATACATAGGGCATCAAATACAGCAAATACATATAGATAGAAATAAATATATATATATAATCGACTAATATTAAAGTATACAGTCTGAGCACTTGATAGTTAAGGATAGTTGATGGAATTGGCTTCACTGTTAATGCCTGAGAAAAGAGAGGGTTGATCAGGGTGCTGATCCGCATTAGCACTCGTCTGGTGTAGGTAACACAATGCACAACGGTCATCAGGCTGCTACCCACGTAAGCTCCGTTAACCCCTAAAACTAAGCCGGAGTAGAAAATGACTCACTGATCCACAAGTGTAGTTTTAAACTTTGTTTCCTCAAGGCAAGGATGAAGTTAAGGCTTAGCTTGGGGCTAGCTTATCAATACTAACTAGTCCTTTTCATTTGACTGTAACAAATGTCATTTTCAAGATAAAAGCCATCCTTAGGCCTTCATGATCATGATCATCATCAGTGATTCTTTACTGTTACTGCTGAGAAATAGTAAAAAGTATGAAAGCATTACCTGCTTAAACCTATTGTGTTAGAACCAGGAAAATGTGTGAGCATAAGGATTTGAGTGAGTTTGACAAGGGCCAAATTGTGATGCAGCATTTTCAGAACTGCAGCTCTTGTGGGGTGTTCCCAGTCCACAGTGGTCGGTCGCTATTAGATGCCAGGAGACAAAAAAGGACGGGGAAAAAAGAATGGCTGCCCATGCAGTAGGTAACCTGGGTAGTTCACGGACTGTTACTAGCTGCTCTCATGTACTGCTCAGTATGGAAATACGCAGTTTCAGATGCAGTTCAGGTCTCAGTGGATCAGTGCTTTGACAGCATATTAGAAAGCAAGCGGTCCTAATGTTTTGGCTCACCTGTGTATACCAGCATCCACGCCGACACACAAAAAAACTCCTCGTTCAGCAAATATAAGCTGGGGCTCAATTAGTCCAGCAGAGCGGTGAGCAGAACACTCATAACCAATACAGTTCTGAAATTCATTACAGCCCTGGAAACCAGCCAGAACCCCACAAGATCCTACACTTATATGTGTTTTTTAAATAGGTGGTTCGAGTGCTGGTGTTCCTGTGGACCCGAAGCCCTACACAATTTACCGTTTCCCCCCGCTCTAACACATTAGCTAATTACTGAGGTCTTTACTGAGTCTAATCAGGTGTACTGAAGCAGAGAGAACACAGAACCGATGCTCACATCCATCACACTCAAGCAGCAGTCACACTGGAGTTCCACCCCAATCTTTAATATAAAGGAGCCCAAATGAAGTTACGCTGGGTGGTCTTTGTGTGATGAAAGTTTGCGTCTTGCTAGACTTTTTGGGGGGCAAATGTTAACCCCAATGGAAAAATAACATAATTATTATGCTGGTGGTATACTTTGAATGGCGGCACGGCGGCACGGTGGCTTAGTGGGTAGCACTGTCGCCTCACAGCAAGAAGGTCCCTGAATCGATCCCCAGGTGGGGCGATCTAGGTCCTTTCTGTGCGGAGTTTGCATGTTCTCTCCGTGTCCGCGTGGGTTTCCTCCGGGTACTCCGGTACCACCCACGGTCCAAAGACATGCTACCAGGTTAATTGGAGACACTGAATCGTCCTGTAGGTACCCAACCGTGTAGCTGGAAACAGGATAACTGGATAAATGGGGAGGGGTGGAGAAAGCAATGGCAAACTACTCCACTATCATTGCCGAAATACTTCATGGATCGAT
>JAYDZG010000043.1:22248638-22259531 GCA_034509265.1 Microcambeva bendego
CTATCTATCTATCTATCTATCTATCTATCTATCTATCTATCTATCTATCTATCTATCTATCTATCTATCTATCTATGCATCCATCCATCCATCCATCCATCCATCCATCTATCTATCTATCTATTGATCTGTCCATCTATGAGACTGAACAAACTCATTAAAATGGTATCCTGAAATTCTAAAATTCGATGATGAACTGGTCAGTCAAATAACCACTAAGTAATGTGTTTTTTTCTTTTTTTTCTTTCACAGGGGTGATATGGTTGTTGGAGAACTTTCCTCTCCATCACGGTGCTTTTCTAGATCTTTGCACAGATTTCTCTCTTAAACTCAGATATTCTGTTTCTCCCTGACCTTGTTGACCTGATTTGTGTACTGAATGATTTTGTCTCGGTCCCTTCCCTCGAACGCGCACACGCCCCTCGCCCCCCTCCGCGCTCCCCCACGCGCGTGTTTACGCGACAGATATGAGAGGAGGAGCCACTGGACTCGTGCGCCCCCTCTCTCCCTCCTTTCGCGTTCTTTCAAGAGGGTAAATGAAAATAACGGAGCGGGTGCGGGGGGGGAGCGGAGCTAGGACTGCGGAAAGGCGTCATTTTTCGTCCGAATACGAGGCACGCAAGTGCGGCACATAACGAGGAGTGAGCCGGGAGCTGCGAGTCGGCTCGGAGGAGGGAATCGACTAGCTTTCGCTTTATTTCCTGCATCACTACATACTCCACCATCATTTACAGCTGCATGAGCAGGTCGGGATGGCTGCGTCTTCATCACCGGTCCGTCTGACGGAGCATCGCTGGCTGTGCGGCTCCGGTACTCCTAATTACCCGGGCAGAAATCTGACCCCCGGCTGCCAGTGAACCGAATCAGAACCTGCCGCTTAAAGCGCTTCGGATCCAAGCCAGGCCCTGTCTCTCTCTCTCTCTCTCTCTCTCTCTCTCTCTTTCTTGTACTATCTCCAGAACAGAAAGCATGCGAGTCCTCATCTCTATCCGTACACCCGTATAACGGACATCGAGGCAAAACAAAGGCGCATTCTGACCTCCTTTTACCCGCAGTGAATCTCTGGAGACCCCCAAACCGGGCGATGGGTGAGTAAACGGGACTTCATCCTGGACTCTTGTCATTTCACACTGCGGCTTGTTGTGGTGAGCCTGTCTGTCTGCCCTCGTTGGTGTGCAGGTACCAGTTGTCACCATGCTATGAATATGTCAGATTTACCCTGAAACAAACATTGTAAAATTGAAACAACGTTCAAGGCTAGTGTGATGGTTAGGGTGATGGTTAGGGTGATGGTTAGGGTTAGGTGCACCCCTGAAGTGAAACATGCTCATCTTCATAGCAAATAATACGTCCAAGTGGGGTCTTTCATAGGCTCCCAAAGCATTTCTTAAGTTATTGGGTTTGGTTTTGCACGCTGAAGGTTTTCCCAGGGTGCCCCATTAAGAGAACCTATCAATACAGAACATACAACAGAACACAATACTCTTGGAACCCTCTTCACAATCCTTTGAAGCAGCACAGAATTTTTTAATGAGGTGGACCTCAACTGGGTGCGAAAGGTGCCTCTCCAAATAACAGATCACACAGAGAACCCTGGTTAAAAAAAAAGATTTTTTTCTTCATGTTTTAGAGAGCTTAAAATAGTTCTACCTATTACCAGCAGACATAATCCAAACAAATAAGAAGTTATTATTCTGACA
Organism: Microcambeva bendego; assembly: GCA_034509265.1. Taxonomy (NCBI): domain Eukaryota; kingdom Metazoa; phylum Chordata; class Actinopteri; order Siluriformes; family Trichomycteridae; genus Microcambeva; species Microcambeva bendego. Next base: position 22,250,339 of record JAYDZG010000043.1, read on the forward strand.
GCTAGAAGCGGTGTTATGGAAAAAGTGTTCCCCACTGGGAGAATGCTGAAAGGACTTTGAAAGAAACTTATTTACAAAGTGATTTTAGTGTACAATAACTTAACATTTTAAAGTATGTACAAGGACAGAAAAACGTAACTTTCTTTTGCTTCATTTTACGTTTCTATAAATAATGACAGAAATGCTTTCAACGAAAAATCGAGTTTTTCAAAGAGCCCTTTGAGCAGCAATGAACCTTTAAAGCATAGAAGGTTTTTGTGTAAGTGACCTAGAAATAGTTCTACTTCCAAATAATCTTTTTATATCTAGTGTAGGTAGGAATCAGGTTAATGTTTACTATCGTTCTTACTCGATTGATTCGTATACTGTTTATACAGAATGTAAAGTATCTTTATCTTATACTTTTTAGCTATACATCTAACACAAACTTAAACATTACTTTACTTTATAACATTATTTTTACTTTTACCAGATCACGCTTCACCTTCTGCTATAGAGAAAAAAAGTGTGACTTTGTAACTGCAGATGGAGGGAGTGGAAATGTTGAGCGAATACAGACCTAGAATTAAAAGTGGCTTCCTCATTGTTCTGGGCAAACAATGCCTTTCAACATTTCCTCTATTTATTTATAGAAAAATAAAAAAAGGGTGGGGAAATGGGGAGGTGGGTGTGATTCATCATGGTGGGGAGAAGAGAATGCTGTGTATTTACAGTCGTAAGTTCATATATGCTCAGGTTGATGTCATCAAAATTCATATGTATTCATGTCAACTGATATTGTTTCAGCAAAGTGTTGAGGGTATCTACTTTGTACATGACTCAACAGATAGATATATTTGATTTGCTTTTTCAGTATGTCAGTGGGTCAAACGTCAAAATACAAGTTTACTTAAATAGCAAGGAAAATTACAGAAACTATGACTTTAGAAACTTCTGAGGAATGGACCTAACTTGCTCAACTTTGCTTTTGAAAACAAAATTAGCCAGGACCTCATAAAAGAATTATGGACCTTTATTGATGCACCGTTGGGAACATTTTTTGAAAGTTTTTGAATGAAGGTACAATGTTCAAACGGTCATTTAAAATATAAGTTTAAACACCATGGGACCACATGAGCTTTCTCATAGAATGGAACATAATTTAATGAGAAAAAAACAAATCAGTCCAAGAACAACAGTAGACACCATTGTTAAGATGCTGGTGGAAACAGGTGCAAAAGGAGGAAGACACTGCTCCAAAAACCCAATAAAATAGTCTGGCTACAGTTTGCTACTGCACACGTGGACAAAGATTTTACTTTTTAGAGACATACCATATGGTTTGATGAAACCAAAACAGAACTGTTTGGCTTTGATGACCATCAGTGGTAATGGTTATGGAGTTAAATGAGGAGGCGTGCAAGCCAAAGAACACAGCATTATGCAGCATCATGTTGTGGGGTGCTTTGCGGCAGAGGGGACTGGTGCATTTTACAAGACAGATGGTTTTATGAGGAAAGAAATGTGTGGAGATGTTAAAGCAGCATTGTGTCTTAAGACACAAAGCTTTGGAGCAAACACGTCTTCCAAATGGCAATGACCCCAAGCATACTTCAACAGTCACATGGGATGCTCTGACCTCAATCATTAATATTTTCATTTTGGCATTTCAGAGCACAGTTTGAGCAACTGGGGTTAAGGACCTTGCTTAAGGTAGTGGAAGGACTTGAACCAGTAACCTTCTGCTTACTAGTCCAGTACCTTAACCACTAGGCTATGGCTTGCACATTCTGTAGAAAATCTATTGGCGTAATTGAATATGTGTTTGAGTCCTACAAACCTGACTCAGTTACATCAGTTCTTTAACTAAGAATGGGACAATTTTCTGTTTAAGGTTTGACCCAACCTTAAACAGTTTATAACCAATACTAATACTAAGTGTGTGCACTTGTGTGCAAGTCACTGTGAATGGGATGGAAGTAATAAATACTGAAGTAGATCAGTGCCTCTAGAATTATTCTGACATTATTTTTTTGCTATACTGCAATGATCCCACTTGAGCTTAGATATGGAATGTGGACTAGGAGTCAACATTGGGAATAAAAAATGTTTTTAAATGAAGATGAAAATGGGTTTTATGTTGCTTCTTGAATTAATGTTTATTTCCTTTACCTATTCCGTAAAAGCTAGCTTTGTGGAGTTGCAGAGCAAAAGCCACAATTGCTAAGATGTATGAAAACGTATGCCTTTATATTGTCATTGTTTTTTTCTTTCGTGATACCCACAGAACCATTGAGGTATACTGTTGTTTAATTTAAAGTTGGGATGCGTTTCAGCTGTGCCCCTTTCTCCCAAACCCAAGTTATTACATAATTATGCTGTGTTGGTTATAAATTCCCATCAAGCACTTTTTCCACCTGATAGAAACCTGATTAAAAGTGTGTGAAATGAGTTCTGTTTTGGAAAATCCTCTGAGATCTGGGAAAACTAGTTTTTAAATCTGCATTAGCGAGAGCCCTTTAGGATTCTGTAAAACTAGTTCTTAAAAACTACGTAGAGCCAATAATCAAATTGTTCTGCACTTAAATCATGTTTGACATTTATAAACCGCTTAAGGATTAGTGCTCAGTCTTAATACATCAAATGTTTGAAAATGATCCTGTTCATTCTCGGTAAGATAATAATCAGTGTTCATAACTGAGAAATTTCTACTGTAGCTATAACTTTGTAACTTTAATCCCATTTAGTAAGACATGTTTCCATATTTCAATGTGTCTATCAATAATTAGCAAGATTTACATTTATTTTTATTTGGAAACTTGACAATTCTTGTAGAAACAGCTGTGTAACACCTAAATGTTTTTTATACAGTGTCTGCCCCGGGGGTTTGTAAATAGAGGTTTGTAAATGAGCACCATCCAAACAGGAATGTCCAAACATTCCTACAGGACTGTGACATCCAGCTTGGCACTGACAGCCTACATTAAATTTTGTGTTTACTTCTTTAAAAATGTTGAAAATTTCTGATTTTAGGATTTTTAGCTTGAAGGTTTCTATAGCAGTGTGCAAATAGCATGATAATAATTGTTAAGTATGAATCGCAGCCCCGGTTATGATAAGCTTTGTTTGGGGGAGCAGTAAGAAAATTGGGGAGCATAAGCCCCATCTCTTTTCCAGGATCCATCAGGTCGATTTGTTATGCCACTGCCGAAACTCAGTGATCGATTTACTGTCCTCCTGTGGAGCCTCCTGATGGAACAGCGATCCATTGAGCGTTTTCCTGGACATAGATGAAGGCACCAAAACAATGGACGCGAGAGTGAATACTGCTAATTGACTTTGTTAGTGGGTGTATATAAATTTGCTGCAGATACCAGCCAGTGCAGAAGATCGAAAAATAATAAATAATAAAATAGCCTTTGGGCTGAGGGTTCAAAACCAAACTATCAAAATGCAGTTATGCTCTTATTTTCTCTTGCAGCATGTAAAGAGCATTAGACACTATATGACATCAACAATTAGATTTTCAGGTAACTGATAAAGCCTTTATCTGATATAAGGCCTTTTCACAAATTTTTAAATGGATTGATATGTGGACTTTAATTCGTTCATTGTAACACATGTGGATTCTTGGTTTTAACACTTCAGTGTGGTTTTGGCAGTGTGCTTAGGGTCTAAACGACGATCACTGTTGGGTTCTTTCCAAACATAGCATTTTGCGGCATTTTGCAGCAACTTTTTTATTTAAGCCATTTCAGTCTAGAAAGTCTCAAACATGCCTTAAAGCAGAAGAAAAATAGGTTTTATGTTGCTTCTTTAAATAGTGTCTATTTTCCTTGACATATTTAATGAAGACCAGCTATGTGAAGTGGCTGAGCAAGGGTGATTCTGTGAATAGCTTCTTTTATCTGAGCTGTGGCTCCTTCCAGCTTCCTCTGCATAACGTTTACTTCCTAGTTGTTTCAGTAATGCTCTTATGTGGTAGAGTCATGTTTGTGCTATACTTGTTCCATTTGAATAAAAAATGGAATGTGGATCAGTGGAGGATGGAATATTTATATTTATATTGATATTTATATAGATTTATATAGATTATATGGCCACTAAGATGCACAAACCCAAGCCCGGATAAAATAGGAAGGTTGTGTGTTAAAAAACATGCCAAATCAATGATGCAGACCATGGTCCACTGTGGCGACCCCTAACGGAGCAGCCGGAAGGATTCTAAGTGACCTGACTCTTGACTACTAAGATGTACCAATACACTATACCCACGATGTGATGCGGTTCCTGATACTTTTATAAACTAAATGAAATTGAAGACGAATTATAACCAAGTTTCATTTTGTTATTTCTTTTTTAAAAATATACAAAATTACTTCATTTGTGATTATCTCTTATTTATGAAAATTTTACTGCTGTTTTATTTGAGGTAGGTTCAAACATGCTAAACATTTTGAATTAAGCCCAATTTGACTGGAAAACCACAAACCTGGCAACTCTGTGCAGTGTCAACCAGGCAAGGTGAACAGCACCTTTGCTGTTTAAAATGAATATCGATTCATATTACAGGTCAACTGGTTTAAATCTGCCCTGAATCGATATTTAGGATTCAACTTTTAACTGTCTTGTGGGGCATCTTTACATTCCTACTGACTACACAGTGTGTTGCTTTGTAGCTCAAGGTTTTAGCTTCACCCTGATTCAGCATTTCGCAGTTGGGCAACTGTTAGATCTGCAGCGACCACAGTCTGCTTGTGTCTAGTATCCTCTTTCTCATATGACATTTGTCATCTATGTGACTGTGTGCAAAATCTCCTTCTACCCATCTACGTTTTCCTTTGGCCTCAAGCTATGTCCTTTGTGAATGGTAGTGGGATGTTATGCAACCATTCTTCTTTCTCAGAAAGTAACTAGAGCGGTAATGAGAAGATGGCAAAGGTGAAAGAAGAGATGAGAGCACTCCCACCTGCTGAGAGAGAAGACTCTTAATACTCGTTAACTCTATCAGCGAGAAGTCTGATTATCCAGAGTGAATGGTGGCAATACCTGTCCAACTGGATCTAAATGTACCCCCACCCAGACAATGAGCTTTGGGCTCTGATTGTGTTAAGCCACTGAGAATAATGGCTTTTATCTAGGATTAGCTTTTCAAGGCTAATTGATTGCTGGTTGTCTAAAACCAGAATAATAGTATTCCTATAACACTTTTATCAACCGACCAGATGCCAGTGGCATATTTTAAACTTTTTTACACAACAAATGGAACTGTTTTTGATTTTACCCCGATGTTAGTAATATTATTCGAATGAACAAATAATGTAACCAGAAATAACTGGAAGAAGAATAAAGGAAGAAGTTGTTTAACTAGTAATTTTAACAACATGAATGGTAGCCACAGTGATATTGCGTATGCTAACAAAACACCAGGTATTACATTATGATCACGTTACAGGTAAAGTGAATAACACTGATGTGTTATGTCTCTTCATCACAACACCTGTTAGTGGGTGGAATATTTTAGGTAGCAAGTGAATATTTTGTTCTCATGGAGGTTCGAAGTTTGAAAAATGGACATCAGATTTTTAGTGAGTTTGACGAGGACTAACTTGTGATACTAGAAATGGTGTTGCTGGGAGTGACGGCTGGTCCGATCCATCAGACGAGCTTCGGTAGCTCAAATTGCTGTAGCTCAAAGCAAATGCTAGTTCTGATAGAAAGGTGTCAGAATACACAGTGCAGCACAGTTGCAGGGTTGTTAGTTGTAAAAGGGGGACCAACACAATATTCAGAAGGTGATAGTGATGTTATTCCTGATTTGTATATATAGGTTTTAAACTTTTAAAATCTTCATTAGTCACATTTACACCACATATTAAGAACAGTGTTGCTACAAGTAGCAAAGCAATTTGTTTTCCCACATTTCCAGTAGTGAGACCATGGCATGCAGTCACTGTATCATGCCTATGCTATTTCTGGCATGTCCTGTGTACACCAAGTGGTACACACCTCATAGTTTGACCCCTCAAGTGAGGAGACTATAAGGGTTTTTTTATTCTGTATGACACGTTGGGCCCTTTTGTCTTCCCCTTTCAAATTGAAGTGACATTAAAAGACTCACTGGAATTTATACAAATTTGAATTGACAATAATTTGTTGAGTGTGAAATTATAGAAATCCTATTCTAGACTCATCACAGTCACCAGATTTGAACCTAATTAAAGAGCTGTGAAAGATCCTGGACTACAATGTTTGCTCTGTTAACATTTGGTTGTCTTGATATAAGAATTTATAATGAACGATGAACAGATTTTAAGAAAACTACAATTTAACAGTATGCAAATTATCCAATGCAAATATCACCATTGTAAATGTTTGACTGTTGCTCCACATGAGTGCATTGAAGAAAACAGTACTTCATAAAATGTGTTTTCACTTGTGTCTTCTATGTAATATTTCACATGTGTCATTTATGTTCTGTTAGTCAGCCATGATTGTTCAAAAGCAGGCAGTTGTAAAGAGGGGATTTGCTCCTTCCACACCACTGAATGAGACATAGGGCAAAAAAGGTTAGTACTAGGGAGAGTGAAGGCTACAGACACAAGAGATGAAAATTATATAAGAAGCATTGAAGGATTGCTTTAATAAGATGAGAGCTGGCCTAAGTACACAGTTTAGTGATGTTTAATAGCATCATTCTTGGTGTGATGCGATTTCACAAGCAGTCTTGGATTAATACAGCAGCTTTAGCTTTTCAAAATTGTCTTTGTGATTTTTCCTCCGTGGATGAATACAGTGACTTAAAATACAACTAAGGACTGTTTGCCCTGATTTTCGCTCACTGACTGGTCGCCACTAGATTGAACTACCTGGATTTGTTGGCGACCGGCCAATTTGTTGAACTACGGCCAATGAGAATGCAAGTTATGGAAGGAATGGAAATGCAGGGGACATAAATTATGTCAGAATACATTAACACATACATGTTTCGCTATATTTCCTACCTTAGCATCCTCAACAAAACATAATACCAACACTGCATTGCAAAAATATGTATTAACCTCCAACTAACTACAGAACAATCCATGCTGGTCGTGTAGCCAGATCCACTCAGATTCAGCTCTTTTTCATGGTGCACATAAGCACACAAACAACTTTGATCTCTTGCGTATTACTGAAGTGCGTTTTTGACACAGTATCAAAAAACCCCTCATCACGTCTCATGTTTGTTTTCATGACGAATTGATGTATTTTCGTCTTGTCTGGGGTGTGTTACAACCTTGCGTTCAGTGCTTTATGGAAACACATGCAATAATCATGTGTTGTTATTAATACTCATTTGAACATAAAAAGGTTGCAAAGTATTTGCAAAGATCTTAAACATCCCTGTGAGTAGTGTAGGTTGGATGTAAGAGTGGAATATTAATGAAACTGCAAGTAATGATCTCTTGACAGGTGTCCCATGGGGGATTTTAACAATACAGGATCACACAAGATGCTTTCAGACATAAGTAGGATTTGAGAGAAGCTGGATCACTGCACAGCTGCTCTGCAATCATCTCTGTACTTACAGCCCACATAAAACACTTCAGTAAAAATATTATGAGGCAAAAGTCTAATATTTCCATGTATCAGACAGTCAGATAAGACAGTTCTATAATCTAACTGGTAGAGCTTGGAGACAACAGGGTTTTATATGTTATTCCAAGTACTCTAAAACAGTGAAGTCCTGCTGCTCTTCTAAATGTGGATCTGGATGTTTTGACAGAGCCATGGCTCTGAACATAAAGCCAATTTACATCCCGTTCAAAGCAAGTCCATCAGAGAGGCTCTTGTTATCATTGTGGTGTCTGGATGCTTCACGATTTACTTTATGGTAATAGATATTTCTGTTCCTAATTATTATAAATTCACACAACATGACTTTCAGTGTTATCAGATCGCAGCACAGTTCACACTACACATAGGGATCTCTTGCAATCAAGAGTCTTTTAAGTCATTGTGATTTAACAATTTTAGGGGTCACACAGTACACCATCTATCACCAGGATTTGTCTTTCTGGTCTCCTAGACTATGTTTTGTCATAAAAATACATGAGAGAAGTGACGACAATCCACGGCATCAGTGAGCAAGAGAAATTGTTTGGTTGTTGATGTGCAGTGTGAAAGCAAAGAGAAAAAGTACATGAATCAGAGTTGAATTGCCTATATGACCACCAGGGATTGTCTGATCTATATTAAAGTTGTGCAATGCTTCTCTCCTGGATCCACTCATTTCTTATCTTGTTTTCATAAGCTTTATTTCACCATAAATCTCCCTGCCACTCGCAATCTGCTTGCAATGTCATACTAGATTATTTCCTTGAGTGTTCCAGATATGTAGCTTGCTCTATATTTTTTCTTGAGTATGCGAATGATCAGATCGCGTCGTTGAGCAGTTCACAAAGCTGAGTTTTGTTCCTTTGCTTGAGAAAATGCAGAGTTGTCTCTAAGACGGCAAATCTAGCGACGAGCAGACCACAAACAATAAGGCATGTAGTGTAAACTACATATGTAAGTACAAAGTAATGTCACGTTAATGTATCTCAGTTTATTGTTGGAATACTTGCTTGAAATACAGTAAATACAAGCAACAATGGTGGAAGACTTGTTTCCTTTCTGTGTACACAAGGAACTAGTGTGAACACAGACAGGCATTTTGTCATGAGTCCAAAACACAATAGGAGCCAGAACCAGAATAACAGCAGTGCTGTCTTTTGTCGTGGCTGTGTCACCTTGCTGAACACAGCTACTTCAGGGAAAATGGTGCTGACCAGTTTTTGACCTCTGCTGTGGCGAGAACACTCAGATGGATGATGGAGTGTTTCATTTTCATCCTGCTGGAGGGGGTAACCTGTAAATACAACCTAGACACCCCTTAAATAAACACATTTCATTAATCCAGTGGAATCATAGATTGCATTCTCTTTTTTATTTATTTGGATTTTAATGTCATGTTTTACACACTTTGGTTATATTCATGACAGGACAGGTTAGTTAGTGATTACACAAGATCAAGTTCAAGTTTGGACAATTCTTCTATCTTCAGTTCGCTTCACTTTTCACTTGCTGGAAACCGGAGCTCCCATAATCAACCCATAGTAAATCTGCATACTTTTTTTGCATAGTTTGCACCTACCTCAGAAATGAAAGGACATTCATTATTTGCATGAAT
>JAYDZG010000043.1:22277173-22291131 GCA_034509265.1 Microcambeva bendego
CCCTCCCCCCCTCAGCCCTTACATCCCTCCATCCATCCATCCCTCCATCCATCCCTCCCTCCATCCATCCATACATTCCTCCATTCATCCATTCCATCCATCCATCCATCCATACCTTTAAATGTATCTATGTATTTCATGTTTCATATTTATTTCATGTTTAAACTTTCATCTGATAAAAATTAAAAAGGGCTAAACCAAGCAATGAAATGCTCTATAAAATATTGCTTAATATTATCACATTTTGCCATGACTTTTTGACTCACAGCCTTCAAAACTTAGAAAAATAAGGACATTCCATGCATGAAGAAATTTGTAAATGGCAGATTGCAGAGCAGAGCCAGGATTTACTATCAGATTGGAGTTTTTCCTTTAAACATAATAACTGTTGTATAGTGGGACAATATTACCTTCAGTTTGCACAATTATCATTTGTTGTACATCTTTGTTCTAAGAAAAGTTTCTTTAGTGAGCAGTATTGTTTTATTTTATTAACTATTAGAAGAAATAGAATAGAATAAAACAACATTTTGGACAAGCACATGCACATACATTATAAAATTAAATTAATTGAGAATTGTGAAGTTGTCTCTTTTTTTTTAGAACTACTGTATACAGTTTATGTATATAAATAAATCAGGAATGGTTATTATGCAGCAGGGGAGTTTGTTACATGAGAAAAAAAGGGGAAGTTGAATTCAGATCTGTATCTCAATGCTGTGAATGGTACTGGAGGGTTTATTCTTCTGAGGGTGTCTTGCAAATTCTGTTAACTCGGGCGCAAAAGCAAACTTCAGGTGAGTTCTGCTGCAACCTAATTAAATATAATGGATTGTATTGGTAATCAGACAGAAACCACTTAGTTTCGTGTGCATCACTGATTTATAAACCCGCAATTTAATCTTTTCACTTCCATTCTGGTTCGCATCGGCGTGCCTTTGAAAAATTAAGGTAAACAATGCAATTGATCTTATCGAGAAAAGTAAACTGCCGGAAGGCCAGTTTCTTTATTCGTTCTTTTCTGAACTGCTGATGCATGGCTGGGGTAACACAGGGAGGCGAAACGCTCGATTTGCATTCAGGGGGTTTTTCACTTCAATGAGAAATTGTTTGTTCTTGTGCACTGAATTATCTAGCAATCTAGAAGTGCAAGTGATCCAACTATACGTTCTCCATCATACTTCTGTGAAAAAAAATATAAAGCAACAGAAGATAATGCATTCATTTTTTTATTATTATGCACAAAACTTATTACTTCAATAAAGACTTTCTGTATAATCTGATACCACACAGTCCAGGTTGGAGAATTGATCTTTGTGTGTACATTTTTATTATGTGACTTGTAAAAGCTTTTATAGCAGTATGATGGGTATAGCAGCTCCCTTTAGGTAAAGGTTTGGACTTTACAAAACGACATACATTTTCTTCATTTAAACTATTATACTTGGTTATTTTATTACCTTACTACATCAACGTAAAAATACTTCAGATGGCAGACATAATCTTACAGTTTTTTGTGAAAGTGCTTAATACAATTATGAGGGATCTTTCAAATGTTTCTGCACCTTGTATGTCTATGTAGCACGTGTTTGGCCAACACCCCCTCATTGTGCTTGGTCTTCAGCCCACTCTCCACAGCTGCACCTTATCTCCAGTAATGTGCTCATGGCATTTTAGAAGGCATTGTTGGATCATTCATTGGAGACTATTTTGACTCATGTATTTTAGTTTGTTATGGTTTTTTGCTTTTGTCACGGTTTGGTTTTCTTGCACATGCTGGTTGTTTTTTTCATGGTCATGTAATAGTTTTATTAGGTTTGGTTTTAGCTCTAGCTTACATATTCAGCTTTTATCCAAAGTGACTTACCTTGCTCAAGGGCCCAACAGTGAAAACCTGGCATATGTGGGGCTTGAACCCGTGACCTTCCAGTTACAAGTCATGTACTTTAACTGCTTAGTTACATGTGAACCCTAAAGCTGGGTTCATCATGCTTCTTATTATACATATGGTTTAATTTTGGTATTATTTTATGGTTAAAGCCTTAATGCTCTCTCTCTCTCTCTATGACATTTCACATTTAGGATGTTCTGGTGTTGGCATCCAGCTTCCAGAAAATGAAAGCACTTAAATAAGCAGGTTTAGTATCTGTTTCATCTGACATGAAACTAATTTTGGGTTATTTTTCTTCCTTCTTTGTCACTGCACACTGGGCATTTACTTTAGCTAACATCCTTGGGTGCATAGCAACAGCACTAAAATTTCTTAATTTGAATACACTTTGCAGTGTTATGGGTTGATAAACAACTTCTTTAGTAATGCAGTAAGAGGTTCATTTAGTAATGCAGCTTTTATTTGAGAGCACCAGAGCTTGACTTTTTTCAAGACTGTGTGTTTTATAGGGCAGAGTACACTTACAATCTTGATTAGAACTACACTGTTGAGTCAAATTATTATCAAGTGAAGTCAAGCCATTTTTATTTGTTTAGCACTTTTTACAATAGACATTGTCACAAAGCAGCTTTACAGACTACCAGACCAATTATTCGGACCAGCTAGTATCCACATTAACCACTGTATGCAGTATGAACAACAGCTGGATGGGCTGGGAGTGTCTCAATAAGGTCCTGGTAGGTTGTCACAGGTAATTTGATCCATAGAGACAACATGAAAATCGAGATATGCAAGGATGGATTTATACCCAAATCTACTTCGAGTGCCTTTCACATAGATGCATGAGCACTGGCGTCTCTCTATCTGAACAACAAGAGTCCTTACAAAACATTGGAAGACCCCACCAACAGTCACCCGGCTCCAAAGGCATTGCCAATTAGGGTGCTCAGTCAACGGCTCCCAGTTGACATGTTTGAATTGACAAATTTAGAATATTGGTGTTGGTGTGATCATGGAATATCTTGCTTTGCCACCTGGGCTAATCCGATTATATCAAATTGATTAGATTAGAAAAAAATATATAAATATGCAATTAAATTAAATTAGCTTCCAGTGCAATATTTACACCGATGAGCTAAAACAGTGGTACCATCCACTTTTAATCCTGTCAAAACAGCTCTGATCCTTCACTACACTCACTCCATCAGACATCAGAACAAGTCCTGTGAGATCTAGTACCAGGATATAACTAGCACACCCTTGTTTTTTTTTGTTTTTTTATCGCTGTGAGGTATATATCATTTTACAGTGTATCTTTGTGTGTTCTCTTCCCTGGGTAATTAACTTGTCCAACCAGTTGACAATCTTTCACTGTGTCCATGTCCAGTTCAGATTCATGTGTGCCCATGTTAGATGCTCATCAATTTATAGTTTGGATTGCAGCTGTACAAGACTAGAAGAGTAAATGCTGGCTCTCAGTAAGACCCAATAATTGGACTTCACATTCAGGCTCCAGAACAGGGGTGTTTTTGTTATCAAAATTCAAAATAATAGGCCCCTCCTGTGGCATGGGGTGTGTCTGTCCGTTCACAGTACTGATTTGCATGTGCACTTGTCAAAGTGTAGGTTAAAAAAGGCATACGCAGCTGCCAATGTGTTGGAGGGGCAGGGGTTGATTCGTTCTCCTCAATCAGAACTGGGGCCGGCATTAGAAGAGAGGAAGCATGACATAAGTGGGCAAATGGATGTGCTAAATTGGAAGAAAATGCATTAAAAAATAATTAAAAGCTTAATAATAATAAAGTAGAATACTTTGTTAGGTTAGGTCCGCCAGCCCCCCATTAAAGAAGTTGGGGTTTTAAATGCTGCAAGTCTTTTTCCTGTGCATCCCATTTTTACATGCTATTGAATAGTTGATTAGAGGGTACAGTTGCTGCCACAAAGCAACATGCATCTTGAGGACCTTTCACTCAACGTCTATAAGGTGTTGTGTATGTTCTTTTAATGTCTGTGTGTTTTTTCCCATGAACTCTGGTTTCCTGAGTAATTAGCTTCTTTACCTCGCCACCCTAATTCCCCAGAATTGAAACTAATTAAGCATCTGTGAGGCCTTCTTGATTATCATGTTTGCTCCCCAGCAGCTGAGGGGTGCACTACAGCATGGCTCCAGATACCAGTGACAATCATTCACTCCCTAACAAATTAAATACAGTTCAAATATAAAATTTAACCTTTAGAATTTGATTTGGTGAAAGATATAAAAATTATTATAAGTGTGTGATTATTCTCTGTCAGCAATGGACACCATCCCATTGTTTCTTTTTTCCTTTATATTGTCCCAGTAAGCTTATTACTACAGAGAGCTATTAAGACATCATCTGTTCATCTCAGCTGGGTCTGGGGTATGCTGAGTAATAATAGTACGTCCCCGCCAAGGCTTTGTCTGGGTTTGGCTTTTCTTTCATCTACAAGCTTTACCACTCATGCAAAAACCATTATTTAACACCCCTGCTATTATTAAGAAATTTGGATAAATAAGTTTTGCGTGCTTGCTGTGGTGAAGGTCGATCGAGGGAAAATCATTTGGGACCTCAGACCGTCACTAATGTGTAAAAGATTCTCAAAATGAGAGCTGGGTGTGTTGCAGTTGGGACTTTTATGCTATTGTTGAAGTGAATGCACCATATTAAGGGATAATATTAAGCTTTCCTGGGTGTGTTTGCATTGACAATGTGAACCCCATCTAGTTTCAGGGAAAAAGAAGAAAATATATTAAAACAAACATATTATTTTTCCCAACAAACTCACCAAAAACTACAGGCATATTACGAGAGATGAAATGGAAGCTGAAATGAACCTGTGTGTGGTTGATTGACTGAATAATAAAGAAAAATGAACCTATTGTTTGAAGTAGAGCCCTGATTAAACCAGATATTTTAGCTCAGAGAGCCCAGAGAATGAGATCCATTGTGGAGACGGCATGGCAGGAACGAACACACACACATAGATGGTAATTATGTCCTGGATCGGGCCAGTCATGCTGGGAAATGACAAATGGCGAAGGGGTGTGACTGACGTGGATCGCCACAGTGACGTGCTCAGACGGCGTGGGTGAATGAACATCAGATTTGCATGCTTCAGTAAGCTTTGATGGCTTTCTCCATCCTTGTTTGTCATGCATACCTACCTGACAGACGGCCAGACTTCCATATTTTTTTCTGGTACTTAATACTGTCTATTATACAATCTCCAGGGTGTATTCTTCAAATTGGAGTAGATAATTCACCATACATACCCATAAGTAATGGTTTCTTTATGGTGTAAGCTATACTAACATGCATAACATATTAATACCTTACACCGTTTGTGTTCTTTAACCCAGCTCTGCTTCCAGCTCTAGTCTAGAGCTATTTGTGTAATTATTAGTGCACTAATAAACTGTTAAATTTCATGGACCTGGCACTCAGGATGCACCATCAGTTCGAAACTCTGGTTTACTACTGGTCGGTGGGGCACCATTTAGTGGGCATAACTGGTGGTACCTACAGGGCGGATTGACTGGACTATGTAGATGGTATATTTAAACGCTGTGTAAGGCCCCTTATTGGCAGATAAAGAGACACCTCTTCAGAAGTCGAAGGTAAAAAAGGGTTCCCCAGAGTCGAAACCCTTTTTCACCTATGCACTCTGGAGAGGTGCCTCCTTATCTGCCAATCAGGGTCCTTACACAGTGTTTGAAAATCCCACTCGCATAGTCTGGTCAACCTGCCCTGAAGGTATTACCAGTTCTGACCACCAGATGGCTCCCCACCAACAGTACCAAACCAAAATCAAATTTTAACATATTTTAACATAGTTTATTTGGGCATTTGGTTAAAATGTATTAACATGTTATGCATGTTAGTATAGCTTGCACAATAAAGAATACATTACCTATTGTATAATAATCCATAATTTGAAGAGTAGACCCTGGAGATTGTATCATAGACAGTATAAAGTACCAGGAAAAATGTAATGGGAGTCTGGCAGCCTGTCAGGTAGGTATGATTGACAAACAAGGATAGAGAAAGCCACCAAAGCTGCCTCTGGGTCTCCAGCAGCAGAAGACAAATGGGCTGTTTTCCAATAAAAAATGCATAAATAAAATTAAGATTTTTGAAATAACACATGTTCAGTCCTGATGTGTGTGTAAACTAGAGTAATTTGTCGCTTCAATTTTGCTGACAGACGATGTATGCGTTCTCAAGGGTTAAACTAATTCATCTGCTGTAGATCTCTTAATTCTAGTGTGTTTGGAATCATGACTTGGCAGTACTCCGATCTCTTAGATGCAGGTCTGGCAATGGAAAACGGTCTGCCAAGTGTGATTACAAACTGATAAAAGTAATAAACTGATTTATTTACACAGTTGCTCATACAGCATACATTTATTCTTGTTTTCAGGTCTTTTGTCTTTTTGCTATTAAACCAGATCACACTTCCTGTTCCAATAAATTTGGGTGGTAAAATAAGAATGACTTTGCTGTGAATGTAGACTGATGATGTAAACTGATCTTGAATTAGGGCAGAACTATAAATAGGAAAAAATGTGACGTTTTCTAAGGGTAAAGTTTTTAGTAATGAAATACTGATGTTTGAATGTAATATAAATGAAGGCTGAAGCTTCACATCTGTATTCCAGCGCTGGTATTAGTCCATGTTATCTCCCATATAAATAAGGCCCAACCGAATTACATTACGAACCATGAAATGAGCCTTTTCTTGTGTAATACACGATTTGCTGTGGTTTGTTTTTAGCAATTCAACATTTTTAATTTATTTAGTGATCAAGTGCCTCATGTTTACTGGTTAATCTGCACTATGAGGCAGTCCTAGTAAACCTACAGCATTTCATTCAGTTAATCAAAAGTTGCTGAAGTCTAGAGCAGCTGGTATTTGGATGTCTCACTAGTAAAATAAATGAAGTTGATTTAGGTAAGTTCGATAGATGTATTCTATCTTAGCAGAAGGTTGCTAAATAAGGTGTTTTAACTATTTTGCAGACTTGTTCTAACTTTTAAATAAATTAAATTACTTTCACAACATACACTTAGACAAGTATAATGAACGGATGGTACATTTGATGGATTTAGCACTACAAATTTTATTATGCAGTCTGTCTCTGTGTTTAGTTTTTATGCTAGTCAGGTTGCAGAACTCGCTCTAGTGAAGAAATGTTCTTGCAAGCTCCAGTAAGGCTTTAATGCTACAACTCACTAAATTAGAACACACAGTCAGTGTCTAGAAATCTGTCAGAAGCCATTGTTGAAAATTGTTAAGAGCCACTTTTAGCAATTTCAGTTGGGCTTAGTTGCCCAGGACTTGATTAATGAAGTGTCAGGATGGTAGAGATGGCTGGAGAATACAGTTGTTCATTCTATTTGGCTTTGGAAAGTGTTTGTGTGTTGGTGCAGCATCTGACTGTAGTATTAGACTTCAGCATTTTTCACTGGTAACAAATTGTTTCATTTCTGCTCAGATGTTTTTTGTGTGTTTGGTGAGAAAGTGGGTTTGTTATTTTGTAGTTCTGAAGTCAAAAACCCTCAATACCTGGCAAACCTCTACTGAAATGTTAGTGTTTGCCGCCAGGGTCAGTGAGTTTTTTTGGCTTGGTATCTGTCATAGATTTAATAGTTATACTGGAGCAAATCCAAGCACTTTTACTTGTCATTGGACTATGCAAATGTGAGTGTTTGAATCCTGGTCTTTGTGATACTGCTTTTCAACTCATTGCCAAGATCCTATCCTGTACATACCTTGGGAAATCATTTTCCCCAGAATGCCCTGTAGTTTTATGCAGTATGCATGAGGAAATTAATCAGTCAATTCGTTTTGAATAGCGAGCAAGACGTTTCAGGAATGTAGCCAGATCAAATAGTAACTTAATCTAAACTCTCAGCATGGATTATGGTTACCGAAATATTCTCTCTAATGCCTAGTTCACACTACTTAATTTGTAATTTATTAATGTATTTTACATGTTGCAAACTATGTTACTGAACCTGTCAAAATTTGCTTTATTTGTTGTCACTACTAACAAGGTTTTGGATTTAATACATGTTTTAGCAGAGTTGGGCGTGTCTGATGTCTGATATTTGTGGCACTTTGGAAAACACAACCAACCAAAAATTATATGTAATTATTTTGTGTTCAGACAACATGATACAAAAGTTAGTATGAAAAATAAAAGAGCATCTGTTATGACCTGTTATATCACTGTGTCACTTCTGTTTCTGTTTCGATACATAAATGAGACGACAAATGCAAATGAGATTCTCTTGGGCACTTTTCAAAATCGGAAAGACCAGAGATCATAATGTAGGGGAAATGTGTTAACCCCTATATGTCAGGGAATGAAAGGATGAAAGAGCTTACTTGACTGAAAATACCTAAATCTCCTGTAATAACAATAAATATAAGTTCCAGTCAAATGTGACAAAATTGGTTAAACATTGACAGGTTATTTTGGAACCATACTCACTGCCGAGTTTTTTATAAATATTAAACACTAATACTAGCTATATGTCCAGGTGGCATGATGGCTTAGTTCCAGGTCCTCGATTTGATTTACACGTATGGCAGTCCAGGTCCTTTCTGTATGGAATTTGCATGCTCTCCTTGTGTCCTCTGGGTGCTCTGGTTTCCTCCTACAGTCCAAAAACTTGTTGTCAGGTAATTGCAGACACTGAATTATCCTATAGGTGAATTAATGTCTGTGCATACCAGAGTGTGACATGATCTGTCAGTATGCCGTCTATGTTAATCCTGTAAATGTTCACTATTAGTTTCTCAGTCAGTTTGGCCTTTTTCAACTTCCTGAGAAAGTCTCTGGAAAAAAAGGGATTATGTCAGTTGGTTAAACCATGGAACTTCAGGGTCCAACCATTTCCACAACTGTTTGGGAAAATAGCTCTTTAATTTAGGGTGGTAGGTGTATGAGAATCTCAATGTTGGATCACATTTTAACAGATTCTGCAAACACTAAGTCTCATCTTTACCCACTGTGCTCACTTAAATACCAGGCTTTTATGCAGTGCTCTTGACAGAACCAAAATGAACTGGCATTTAAAAAAGATTCTGAAATGAAACCTTGATTCTTGTCACTTCCTTTCAAATTGCTCTGTTGCTAAGGCCTGGAATGCAAATGTTATTTACTCTCAGTAGATGATTTATGGAGCCAGATTTGCTGCCTAAACCACTCCTTCACAGTTTGTCCACTTTTCATCTTATCTTTTATAATTCCACTTCTGTTGGTTGATGTTTGCCATTCTGTCAGGTTCCCAAACATCCAGCTGTTGGTGAATCATAATCTAGCTTGTTTAATCCAGTCTCTATCTATTATATATTTAAGGTGTGGATAATCACCACAGAAATTCAAATATGTTTGAGCCTTAACTCAAATCAGTACCTTTGCTTTTTCAGAAAAAAAAAACAAAAAAACAAAACCAGTAACTTTACACTGTTTATACTGTTTTACAGAGAAGAATACACCAGAAAAAATCAACAAACACTTCATTCTGTGTTTAACAGGGTCAGAAACCATTAATGAATGTTAAATACTTTGGACGCCTCAATGGGAAGTCTGTAGTTATTGTCAGTAAGACAAGCAAGGCTTGGCCTGCCTGCAGTCTAAATTTGCTTCCTATTAAAATATGTGGTGTATCATAAAGATAAACTCAGACTGTACCTATTTTAGGGTAAAGCTGCAACGAGTAGTGTAGTTCTGTGTGTCAAAATGTCAGCTCTGGAGTTTTTAAATGTATACCATGCTATGTAGTTCTCCTTTTCTTCTGTAATTGATTTTCTTTTCTTCTTTTTATGTATGCATACCCTCATTGGTAACCAAATACACAACTCATTTGCAACTTGTTACCCTGTAGTTGGGAGTTCCTGAACTCGTTTGCATCGTTCTAGTTCCTTTGTTCTCAGATTCACCAGTTCATTTGAGTTATATTAGCAAGCTAGTAGTAAGAGTTGAATTACTGACCCTTAATTTCTTTCATGTGTATTTAGGATGCCAGCAAACCACAAAAATAATTTAAAAATGTGTGAAATATTAGCTACAAAGTCATGACTTTACAGTTCAGAAGAGACTATGCTGATATGTGCAAAACATTTTGGGACACAGTTCATTATAACAACATTAAACATGGCTGGTTTATATACACTTACAATTCCTAGATGACTATGATAAAGCAGAAAATATAATAGTATAGTAGTATAATAGTATTTAACTCCATATTACAAAATTTGTACTGTTAAGGTGTTATACAAAAGCTTACATCTGATTGGCTAAAAAACCCTAAAGCTTTACAGTGGCCCTCATCCCATAGAGGTGCTGTGGTGAGACCTAGACCCAACAGTTCATGAAAAAGTAATCCAGAAATGTTACAATCTGGGCCTTGGAAATAAGAGTAATTTAATAATAATCTATTACTTTGTATAAATCTTCTAAATAAACTAAGAATAGGCTATTTCTAAAAAGGTTAGGGAATAATGTTTCACATATTGAGTAACTTTGTGGTAGCAGAAAAGTCACCTGAGTGCATTTGGATAACTTTGTAGAACTGTTTTTAAATACATATCTATATTTTGTTACTTTATTCAGATGAGTACTGACTGCCAAATCATGATGGCTGGGTCAGATCATCTCCAAAATACATTTTTTTCGAAGCTGCTTATTGAAACTGCTCATTGATGCATGTGATAGAAACGTGTCCGAATTCACAGTGCATCATTGGTTGTTGAGTATGGGGCGGCATAACACCTGACCAGGTGGTCATAATGCTATGCCTTATCGGTGAATGTTTATAAGTTTTACATCTATGTTTCTATGCAACAGTTTGGGACTTGGAGTTTTTGGATGTGGAGGAATGGTCTATTCCTTTAATCCCGTATAGGTTTGCTCTGACCTTAATGTCCTTATTAAGCATCCGCCACCCAAATAAAAAAACGCATACTGGGAAGGAGTGAGTCAGGAGATATTGGACTGGAAAAGAGGCGGAGCTTTGTACATTTGTAAAGGGTGGAACATTTTCGCTGCTGCAGTTGGCCATCTGCTTCCTCCTGACCACCATGATCAGCAAAAGGTGAGGCTTTTAAAGCAGCTGGTGTACAAGAAGCAAACTTGTCTTCATCATAGTTTAGTCACTTGGAAAAAGAAAACAACCCCTGCTCCACCTGACCTTAAGTCTGTGGTGATCTTTAGGTTGCTTGACTGTGGACAGTCTTACTCATGTTACAGCAGTTTCTACTGCTAACACTGAATTGTCCTGTAGGTACCTGCGATGGACTGGCACCCCATCCAGGGTGTTACCATGTGCCTTGCGCCCATTGAGGAGCTGGGATAGGCTCCAGCACCCCTCCCCGACCGTAATTAGGATGAACTGAACTGAACATTCACATTGACTTGTGGTTGTTTATAGAATGCAGCAATTTGTGCGTCAATTAGTGCTATCTTCCAAGCCTGTTTTACTTTCCCAGATAACTTTGCTTTAGCAGCAATTTAAAAACACAAAAGCTAGCTGTTTGTATTTTGAAGGAAGGCACTGTTAATATAAAATGGTTCTAGTCATGCAAGAGTAATGGGATACTGTCACACTTGCAGCCTGTGCCTGGGTTTGCCTGCCACACCCACCTCTCTCTCCAACATCACAACATGTGCAGGGAAACGCCCCCTTTCTGATTGGTCCCACAGGATTAATTACCTGCAGCTGCTCCTTATTAGGAACAGCTCAGAGAGACAACAGGATTACAGGACATAACTTTAGTCATTAGGTTTGTGTAGTTGTGAGTTTGCTTGATTTGATTGTAATTGTACTGTAAGTCGCTTTGGATAAAGACGTCTGCTAAATGCTGAAAATTTAAATGCCTCAGTTTATTCTTTGCTTTTTTCCATTCAGTTTAGCATTACATCTCTTAGAGTTTGCCTGTTTGTGTTAGCAGTGTGCTTCAGCCTCTGTAGCATTAGCCTGTTACCCTTGGGAGTTTGTTTAGCTTAGTATAGGGTTTTAAGTTTATATAGTTTAGTATTATATAGTTTATGTTTTATTAGCATTCAGTTTGCCTTCGGTTGTTTGTATTGTATTGTATTTCTTTGGTACCATCAATAATAAAATACCAATGTTGTTTGCATCTCAGCATGTGTGTCTGCCCCATCTCAGAAAACATTACAGATACAACTCCAGCATGTGTACACTAACCTGGTTGAAGAGGTTATTTGTTTTTGGTAAACAGTTGGTTACTTTAAGCCATTCTGAAAACATCGAACTAGTGGTATAATAAAATGAGTATTTCTATTATGTTGGCTAGACCTCCATTACCAATTACAGAAAAATCACAGCTGATATTGTTACATAGTGTTTTATGTCTAACAATCTCCTCCAACTTTTCCCAAATCAACCCTGGCCCAGAAACCATTGTGAAAGTTTCTGACAAGCTAAAATAAAATGAGCAATATATGAGCACTTTTAAATATTTAGAAAATAATGACACTACCTTATCTAATGTGATGGCTGAGCCATTTGATGTCCATGAGCACGTAATAGAATTCACCTTTAATATCTCTTACAGCTAGTCCAAATTCTTAAATGGTACTTATATTTGATTTGGTTGAGAAGAGAAAACATTACTTCACAGAGTACATCAGTCAGAATGGATGACCTGGCTAGCACAGTTCTCGGCTGAAACAACAGTTTGTCATTGGTCGGCTATTTTTTTTACTGATAATAACTACTGTGCAATGTATTACCCAGTAAACAGATGATTGTGCTATTTAGGTGATAAATTACTTGTATTCACGGAGCATTTGGACTTTTAAATTAGTAATATTGTATTGATTAAAATCATGAGTTGAATAATATTCCATCAGCTTGTCAGACTGGATGAACAACAATAGAAAATCTTTAGTTGGTGTGTTTGAATGTAAAATTATCATTTAGGTTCTCTGTATGCCCTGTTTATTTCAGTACAATACATGTACAATAAATGTATTATTGTCATCACATATATAAAAACCTTAAACCAGACAAATGAATAATGTTGTATAATTCTTAAATAGGAATAAAGGTCAATAGGTAAGTGAAAAATAATAAATTATACAATATGCAGATCTACAGTGGGTTTTCTATTCAACCTACAGTCTCAGTACTTGGTAAAACATGATTTTGCCTTGATAACATTTCTTGGCACAACAGTAATTTTATTGATTTCTCTCTTGGGGAATCTTCACCCATTCCTCTTGTTTATCTCACTGAGGTTTGCTTAAAATGTTTATACACACAGGTACCAACTGTGGATGCCAACCATGTCTATATTATTATATAATTCACATCTAGGTTATGTGCAATGTGTGTGTAGGCATCAGCTTTGTTCACTGAGTAATGTTTAACACATGAGCTGCTTTATTGCTGAGGACAAAGGTAACAGTTGTTTCCATCAACATGCTTAGCTATTTAATGCTGATCTACATTTAACAAGTTCCGTCTACTAGACACATCTTCAGTTAAAACCAAAAGAAAACTAAAAATTTTAATTAATGCTTGGGACAAAATGAGTGTGGGAAAACTTTGTCACTCAGTGAGATGTGATGGTCTCAGCATTGGTAAAGTATCTTTGTTATACTGTTTTTGCTTCTTCACCTTTCATCTCAGTTTGCAATGATTTTTAATTCATATTGAACCTGTACATATTTACAGCTGTATTGGTAATTGAAGGCAATTATGTAAACTAGTGTGAGAGATTTTCCACTCTGATACAGAGCAATTGTAGGTTTTGGAGCCAGTTCAGCAGTTCAGTTCAATTCAGCACTGCATGAGCAAATGTTTTTGTCAAACAGCAATGTTTCTCATTACACAATTCACAGTTTTTCTTCTGAAAATCCACATATCATCTGTGGTCTCAAAGCTCGTTACATGTTAGATATCGGTGATATTTGATCCCAAAGACTGGAATCAAAACTTACTTGTTTCTGTAATAAATATATCTATACATGTACAGAAATACATTGAAAAGCCTCATCAGGAAACAG
>JAYDZG010000043.1:22317544-22335899 GCA_034509265.1 Microcambeva bendego
TCGCTCATTAGATTCCACTTGAGGCCATATTGAAGATAGGGGTGTAAGGGAGAGGGCAGATTGTTATCTTTGTATTTAATTTCTAATCACCGTGGTGAAGAGTTGGGAAAACATTTAGTTACTGTGTTTATTGTAAAAGATAAGAAATAATATATTACAAAATTGCCATATGTCTTAGACCAGGGGTGCCCACACTTCTGTGGCTTAAGAGCTACTATTCAGTTGAAATGGTCATTGTGATATACTAGGGGTGGCTCAGTTTTAAAATGTGCTTTAGTGCCTATTTTGATATTCAACATTGCAGTTGATGGGTTCAGTGGGTACATGGACATAAGACAAAAATACATTCATATACAGGTGTAAATTAGAGTGTATACACCTGGTGGCATTTTTTTATGTTTTACCTTCATGAAATTTTTTTTTCTTTTTTTTAAACAAAATTAAATTGAAAAAGTCATGACGAAAAAAAAACACTTTGTTTTATTTTGTATTGATGTAAATAATCAATGGCCTTTTTTGAGTTAGGTACAAACTATGCAAAACAAATTTAAATTAAGCCCAATTAGGCTAAAAAACCCTGAACCTGGCAACCAGGCATATATCACCAGTGACATCAAGCAAGCAAGTGCCCTCGGTTGTTTAAAGTTAATATCAATTCATTTTACATGACAAATCAGTTTCTGTAATTAACTGTCTTGTGGTGCATTGTTGCATCCCTGTTGGTCACATTTCATGTCAGTCATGTTGACCTGTTAGCATGAGACGAGATCTACTTGCCATGACATACCACTTGTACTCCACCTGTAATTTCTAACAGCAGCACTCTACACAAAAAAACTTTACATTGGTTAAAATGAGGTAATAAGAAATGACAGAAAAGGGCTTTGATTTCAAAAGCTGCCATCTTTGTTTATAATCTGTGGTCACTGTGGTTACCAGTATTAGTTTAGGCTTTCCCAAGATTGTAGACCTTGGTTCACCCTTCTGTACAATCAGACCTCATTTTTCAGTCAAATTTGTGACTTACTTCCAGTACCATTACTAAATTTGGTTGTCCGTCCCAAAGGGAAACGCACAGGAAGGTCTCCAGATTGGAATGCATCAGATAAGGAATTTGGGTTTTTCTCCAGGAAGTGTCCAGCATAAGCTGGATTCATCCAGAATTCTGATTATAAGAAAAGTTAGAAGGAAAAAAGCTGGAGGAGTCTTTAACAGACGGTTATTAAATCATGGTCGTTTAATTACTTTAGTCACATCTTGTTTAGAATGTATAGAAAAATAAGTTCAAAATGATTAATTGCACCATGAAGAGAAAAAGGAAGCCAGTTATACACAAAAGCTTCTTGAGGAAATATTGTTGGTTACAAAATATATCAAATCTGCTATAAAATTGCATGGTTTTTATATCATCAAAATCCCACATTCCATTTGACTGCTTGCATAATGGGTGGTGGAACGGAGCCTTAGGTTTGTTTGTTTAGCATAATCGTAGCCTAGCAAGAATCCAGACCGAGGAAAAGGAGGACGTTTCGGATGCTGCTCAAACTTGTGGCTTATCTTACCAACCCTGCTAGAAAATCATTTTACCAGAGCTGCACTGAGAATCTCTTTCTATCTTCCCCTCTCTGCTCTGCCCTGTCCTTTTTGGGCTGTGTTTGTTCTGTGTTGTCGTATGTAATGATTAATAAGCTGTTTATTGTTGTAAATGTCCTTCTTGCTGTTTACATTAATTATGTAAGTTATTCTTATCTTGTTTATCTGCTTAAATAATTATGGAAAGAGAATAAGAAAACGAAGTAGTCAAGAATCCAAGAGATTTTTAAAGCACTGATTGTTTTTCCCTCCTCTTGATGTATTTGTCATAAAATATATGTAATATGCACTTGTATTTTCATTTACCTGTGAATTACAGCCCCGGCATCTTTCAGGGATCCACATGGTGCAGCTTTGTGTTGCCTTTTGTATTTATTTCTGTTGCAGTCTTTTTGAAAATATATGAATAGAATATTCCTTTATGTTTCAATAAATACAATTAAATGGACAACACAATTCACCTGCAAGTAAGTAGTAATTACATGTAGGTATATGACTATGCAGTGCAATAATGACTTGGAATTTTGTAGCTAAGTGGGTAGTACGTCATTATCAAGACCCCATGTAGAGATCGAGTCATGTCAAGTCAAATTTATTTGAATAGCACTTTTTATGATAAACTAACTTTATGGAATCTAGGACAGACAGACCAAAAACTCCCATACAGGAGAAAATCTTAAGTGGGGTAATGTAAGTAAGGACCCATCCAGCCTGAAACATAATTTGAACGAACAGGATCTACATAGATCGTACACATAAAAAATTAAATTTAACTAAAAGTAATAACTAGATAAAATACTGATACAATAAACAAGCAATTGGAGTTCAGTCTGTTATAAAGTCTGCACATGCCAGATTTTTAATCAGTGGAGGGCAAACTATGGCACACAGGCCTCATATAACCTGTTAGGCTGGGTAATAAAGCTTAGTCAACTGCATTTATTTCATTTGGTCCATTAGATGGTACTCTCTTAAATAAAATACCGACCAGTTCGATATACTGGCAAAAAATCTCAGCTCTGCTCTTACCAAAAATGAATATCAAATGGAATCTCACATGTATTTTATATTAGATTTCATAGTAGATTTTATATATCTACTACTGGCCCGGCCCATTTGTCAAATTTTAAAATTTTGTGTGGCCCTTAATCCAGAAAGTTTGCCACCCTGTGTTAATCAATACTGTGGCTCTACCACTAAGTAATGAATTTATGGGGGAAATTTTGTTATTTGAAGCCTGAAGAGATTTTTTACCAAACTTGCCAGCTACTCAATCCACCAGTGTGAGGTTCTCCAGAAAAAGTAAAGACCTTAGAAATCAGTGAAAACAAGCTGTGACTATATAACAGCTGAAGTACATAGGAGATACAAGTGCATGGAATGCTCCTAGAGGTCCTGTCACTCCTTCGTTCCCTGGAAAGCATTTTGTTACAAATACTACCGATCTGGTGGTTGCAACTTTGGTGCAGTAAAGTGATTAACCAATGTAAAGCCAGCCTGATATCAGCCCTGTGGAATAAAAAAATAATGATCTCTGATATGGAACCATCATTCAAACATTTATATTGAAGTTTATTATATAAATGACGTTAGCCAGTAGTGTGATGTGGCTGTGCTTTGTTGTGCCACCTGGACAACTTACTGTTCATCTTTCCATGTTCTGGAGCTGAGGCGTACTTAGATTGTTCAACTCGAATTTTGAAATTAATTAATTAAAGAAATAATTAGACACAACCCAACAAAAGGTGGAATCAATTGAAATCTGGCCCATGGGGTAGGTAAATCCCCCAGGCTCTTAACAGTGGCCCTAACCTAAATCCAAAAATTAGAATAGGATCGATTTATCAAGTTAATATGAATACAGTTAATAATATTAATGAATCGAGTCCTGACAATGCCAGAATTATATTATCGGTCCCTTAAATTATAGGCCCTCAACCCACATTGCTCAATCCTGAAGGCATGGTTGTTGCTTCAGCTGTTATTCCAAAAGAAATGTATGTATATACAAGCTAGTTTGCTACACATTTCCACCATGCAAATTATGCAAATTTAAGTAATTATTGCACTGCAACACTACACACTGAAACTGGGTACCAACATTACATGTGCAGTATGTACTATTATTAGAAATTACTACCTTTGACCTTTAAAATACTGTCCTGACCATGATTATGATGTAAATTAAAATGCTACTCAAATATTACTCTACCAAATTATTTGAGCGTGTGGTTGAATGAGGTAGAGGTGGGTGGTTAGGAACCCATATGTCAAGCCTCAGATCAAAGGCTGTAATGATGTTACCGTACCAGTGACAGATGGACTCACACACACACTGATTTTTATGTTCACCTATCCAAACCAGAATTATTTAAGTCATTATACCTGAAATGTCTACTCACACATTGTGGGTAGGATGTATAAAGGTGAGAAGTACATTTTAATATCGCTGAAATCTGCACACAAAATTACTAATCAATTCGTTAAGGCTGTAGTCCATCAGGGCCAGACTTCAGATTAGATCAGACGTGCATATGTGCAAAATATTTTGGCTTTTGGATTGAAACAAATTATTTGCAAGACCTTTCCCAGATGTAATCTTATTACTTATCGCTTACTGGTCCTACAAGACTTTAAGTATCAGGCAAATTGTGTCTGGACCAATTACTATTTGCTATCTGACTGATCTAAAAAGTTTCAAATCTGCTGAAACGAAATTACAAATGCATGTTAGTAACAAGGACAAATTATAAATCCATAAATTATTCGTTATTATCATTATTATTTAACAGTGTGCATGGAATTAGTATGTCTAATATTATTTATGTATTCAGAGCAGCAGAACTATGAAACTGTGGCCCCGTTTAAATCATCAGTCATATATATGAACTGATTATCATCTTTTTTTCTGGTTGAATAATCCAAACACCATATTTCAAAGCAGGTGCAAAATGCTATCATCAGGATATGCAAATTAATCAGTTGATCTAATGTAAATCCCATGTAAATTTTAAGATCCTAGTGTTGGCATATCCTTGTTTACCAAATCTCTCCACGTTTACACAGACAAACAGATGTTCTTCAGCTTCAGACATTCTTAGTTCTTTATTCATATACAAGAGCTGACATGCATGTCAACATAGCGCAAGCACACACACACACACACACACACACACACACACACACACACACACACACACAGACATTAATACAAATTATTTGAGAAAGCCAAAAATAACAATTACAAGTTTTGCAGTTCTACTATTCATTATGTTCAATTTCGTTATCCCAGTGTCAAAACTATTTGCCTTAAAAAGAAACATGTTTAATATGCAAAACAGTTTGTAGATAGACTAGGCCCAAACCGACTTAGTTATCTGTGTTCAACATTATGTCATTTGGCTGGAACAGTTGCCTAGTGATTATGAAAATGATTGAAATGTAACAACAAAGAAAATTACTGTTCTTTTTAAATGACTTTTCCTTTTTAATTATGTATTTCATTTTTAATATGATTATACATAATAGTTTTTATGTTCATGCGCTCCAAAGTGACCTTGTGTTTACAAATTGTATTATTATTAATATTGTAATGATCGTTGGTAAATATAAGCATCCTCCGACTCATGACGTCTAAATGTTCTTTAATTATGTGCCGTGATACTCTAACATTGCCACTAGAGGGCACTAGAGTCCTCTCATGAATCTGTTTACGTTACTCCTACCCTCTGCCTTGCCATTTGTCTTGCTGCTGACCCTAAATGACATTTGGAGACTGGTACAGACCCTGGCGGTCTATAAATATATTTAACTGTTCAGAGCTGGGTTCCCAGAAAAAAAGCTTTAAAAAGCGTAAGAAAAAACACTGTTACAGGAAAAATGGTGTGTCATGCCAATCTCTCAGCTCTTTTTCCAGGTTTTATGGCATGCTAGCACTGCTACAGAGCTGAGAAGTTCACTAAGCAGTCTAGTCATGTTACAGTTTTGTTTTTATGAGAGAATATGCTCGTGTATATGTCTTTTTTAGTTGCTTGGCATACTCATGGCTTGACGTCCTTGCATTTTGTTATATCGTGTCCCATTTAGGGTTCAAACCACTCCAGTTTCATTCCCAGCCTGTGGGACAAAAATAATAAACACTGATGTCTTTACACAACAGATGACCGACATTTTTAACAAAATGAAAAGAGTTTCTGCTTTATGGGTAAGATGAAAGAGAGGATAACGTTTGAAAGAAATAATAAAGTATGTCTTTTTGTTATGTATATGAATGGCTCTATGTTAACCTAAACTTAATAAAAATGAATTATATGACAAATAAAATATAATAAATACATTTTGAAATTGAATAATTGTTGTGAATTGAATTATTGTTTTATTCTTTTTAACATGGCTAACGTGAAAGTTACTGCAATTGTTCTCTGTCTGAAATCATTCCAAAGAGTCAGAATTCTGGTAAGCTCTGTTGATTCCTTTTTTACGCCAGATGCTCTTCCTGACAAAGCCTTCCTTATTTATCCGGGCTTGGGACTTTCAGTCAAATTCAGTGTCTCTAATTAATCTGCTGCATGTTTTTGGACTGTGAAAGGTAGATGGAGGTCCTAGAGGAAACCAACACTGACATGGGGAGAACATGCAAACTCCACACAGATAGGACCCGGGCCGACAGTGCGCTAGATTTGTCGTCCCTGAGCCCTTCTAATTCCTAATCCAGTCAGAATTATTTGACTATAAATGGTGTCTTCTCTGTGGCCATATACATACAGCAAGTGTAATTAAATGTAAAAGCTACATGGAAAGGGCCATAAAAGGGCATTTTCAAAATTCTACCTTTTTTATTCTTCATCTCATTAGGTGAGTTTGGGCAAATGGGCCAAAAAAATCACGACTGTTAATTATAGTAATATATTTATAATAATGTAATATATATTTGCTGACAAATAATTAGTTATATGATTAAACATTGTAGAATAATTACATTATGAAATAAATCATTTCTATTTTTATTGCTTAGTGCTTAGGGTTTTTTAGAAAACCCACAATGGCTACCGACAAGTGACATTGTCACTACTTTCTTTTTGAATGGCTGCAATGCATAGCTCATTAAAAAGTCTTGTTTCTTGAGCTGAACAGGTTGTTACATACTGTGTAGAAGGCACTCTCAACCATCTCAGTTGTCAGGTGGTGCTGGTCAAGGTCCTGGTCCCTTTTGGTGAAGTAAACATTTTGCTCCCTGAAAATGCAGAGGTCATTGCCTTGCTCCGTTTTGGTTTCAAAGATGCCACCTTGCTCGTTGATGAGTATAATGATGCCATCTGCTCTTGCCTCTGCATAGGACATCAATCTGCTTCCTCTTTCTTCAGAGGATATTGCTCCGCTTCCAGTCTCAGCCAGCAACATCGATCCACTTTTGGCTCTGCTGAGGACATTGTTACCTTCCTGTGTGCTGAGAATGCCAGGTCCAGCCTGACATTTTCAATTATCTCTGCCCTTTGTCCTATTCCTCTAGCATTCCAAGTCATCTGTAAGTCAAGGAGTCCAATTCTGTCTTCTGGCACCTCTGGTTCATTTGCTCATAGGAGACTTGTTGGCACTATTAGAACCTGTTAATGAGTAAGATATAACAGAGCAAGTAAACATTTTATCCTTAAAGCTGATGTTAGAAGCAGGAAAAATGGGCTAGCATAAAACCCATATAGAGCAAGGGCCAAATTGTGATGGCTAGATGACTGGGTCAGAGCATTTCCAAAATTGCAGCTCTTGTGTTCCTGATATGCAGTGGTCAGTATCTATCCAAACTGGGTCATGTGCGGCCAAGGCTCATTGATGCAAGGCTGACCAGTGTGGCTCAAATTGTTAAAGAAGTTAAAACTGATAGAAAGATGTCAGAAAACACAGTGCATCACAGATTGTTGCTTACTGGGCAGAAAAAGGGGGAACAACACAATATTAGGAAGGTGAACATAATGTTATGCCTGATCAGTTTAAATTCTCCCTACAAATATATGTATCTTTCAATTTCATGAATATGTTGTGGCTAGACATGGACTAATGTTAATGTTACATGACATGGGGTTGCTCAACCACAACAGTTGAGGTTCATTTATGGATGTGCTCAAGAGGCCATAACTGTATTTGATTTGATTTATTTACTTATGCATTTTTTTTTATTTAATTCTTTTTCATCATTAGTTTTTTTTTTAACCTTTTTTACATATAATACATATTGTGTATTTTTATCTATTTACCTACCGTTCCACCAGACCACTTAGAAATTATCAGTTTATTTTAGTTTACAATTAATGGGTATGTGCTTGACCAATATGAGCAGTTTGGTTTTATTCTTTAAACTACATTAAGAATAAGGATAGAATAAAACCAGTTCCTTTTCTAAAAACGCTTATCCTAATTAGGGTTGGGTAGGGGCAACTGGTGCAAGGCACATGGTAACACCCTGGACGGGGCACCAGTCCGTCACAGAACATAATAAAATGACACTGCTTATTTGGTAAAACACACCCATAATTTTTAAACTAAAATGAATTGATAATTTTGAAGTAATCTCTGTATTTTTATAAAGTATTCAGTTTATTTTTTTTAAGTATTCAGATTATTTATGTTTAGTTGTTTTTTAACCATTTATGTTCAATGTTATTCTTGTTTGAAAAACTCAATAAATAAAGTATTTTTTAAAAACCATGGTAAACTCAGCATTTTGTTAATGTGTGCTGAATAGATGACATCTTCAATATTAAACCCCAAGGAAGACACATAACATTGTTTAATATCCTGTGCCATTAACAGTAACCGTGTTAGAGAAACTAAGGCCCGGACCAATTATTTCTTCTTGCATAATTTGTTCTTAGTTTCCAGGCAGGAAATAAAACTAATTCCGTATTTTATATGTGTGGTGTTTTTTGAAGTTGCTGGTGTTTTAGTGTTTTCAGTAAAGTCAGCCAGAACTAGAAGTACTCTGGTGGAACTTCACCACTCTGTACTGACCACAAATCCACAGCTATGCATTTTGGCATATTTTGCAAATATAAAATTGGCATTTATTTGCAAATTGTCCATCACTGTCAAAAAAACCCATCGCATAAATTCCTTGTTTTTTAATCTTTACTTTTACAATCGGGGCGGCACAGTGGCTTAGTGGGTTGCACTGCAAGGTCTTAGTGTCACAGCAAGGTCTGGGGTTCGATCCCCGGGTGGGGTGATCTAGGATCTAGGTCCTTTCTGTGCGGAGTGTCTAAGCATTTCTTCTGTTTGGTGGTATGGCAGCAGAAGTAAACCCAAAGTGTTCGGTTGAATGATTTATAATAACTTGTTAATGTTTGTTTGGTTACATGTTTTATAATGTCTGCATTCTTAATGGTTTTGCTGTTTAATTTCCTTAGGTTTTATTTTTGAGTTCTGAACTATTAACATGTTCCTACAATCCTCAATAAAGTAAGAAAGTGTTTTAATCAAATACCACAAAGTGTTTACTCCATCTTATACCAAACCTTCTTCTGAGCTATAACAAAATTATACATAATAAGATAGATGGGCATACTTTACTGCTTGGATTTCACAAGTTTCACATATTTTAGTCACAACCACCACTACACCAACTGGCCACCCTATCAATTTTTAAAATCCACTGTGGTGCTTGAGCAAAACACTTTTTGGCTAAATTTATTGCTATGCTCTACAAAGAATCAAGTCTGGCAAGGTAGTGGGTGTATATTTTTACTCTAAAATAAAGACATTTTGTCTGTTTAAGAATATTGTAATGTGCACTTTGAATAATTATTTCACCTCAGGTTTATGTGAAGCATTGAGTTAAATACACATGTGATCGTAGACTTAAGTGGAATTATCTCAATTTAGTGCAGTTTAGTACACTTATGCTATTGCAATATTTTTGTAAAAATAAAGTATACTAAGTACAAAAATAGGAGTATAGGAGTGCAAGTTGATTACAGTGTAAGAGTAGACTTGAAGCAGAGTAATCTCTAACAACAGGCTTTATTATTTCTCTGCATCCGGCTGTGGCCAGGGCGGAGTCCCAAACCAACTCTTTCTCTGTAATTATAACCCAGGCTGAACACTTGACAGGGCCTGAAGGGGAGCTTGAGGAATGTTTGGAGGACGCCAGGGGAGGCTGTTGCACGCCAAAGTGTTTTGGCTGGGAAAAATATTTTTTATGGCCAAACTGGAACACATTATGCAGACATGGATAAGCATCTGCATTCTGAAGCAACAGGTATGATGAGTTTTGATCTTTGCATTGATTAAATTTTCCTTTGAATGGGTACTTTTCTCAGGTTTGGCATATTTTTTACACTGGATGCCCTTCCTGATCTATTATTTATCTGGAGCTGGGACCGGCTCTAGAATTCAATGCTTTGTGCATCCTTGTGGCCAGAGTGGCATGGCAATGACAAATGAAATAATAAATAAACCAATAAAGAAATGAATATTAAAGAAACCAATGCAAACCATTTTCTGTGCTACATTTATTGCATACAAAGGTACATACAAAAGTATTTACATAAAATTGGTCATTAATATTCATGTGTACAAAGTGCACTTTGGCTGGTAAACCTAAAATGTAGCACCTCATATAAGTCAGCACCAATGTAAAGTACCAGCATCAGAAAAAGGAAATATAACAATACTACAAAAATACAATAAAAACACAGATTTCTATGATCAACTTTCTGGTGTGTGTTTTGGGATTAGTCTTAGAGTTTATCAGGGAGAAGAAAGAATTTCATCAGGGCTTTCAAAAGCCTATAAAAAGTAATTTTGGTGATTTGGGGTAAACTCCCATTATGTATTAGAGTCATAAGCCTTATAGCCTCTGTCCAAATTAACACTTCATACACCGTGGCTACATACAAAGTCATTTTTAACCAAATGTATTTTTGGTTTTTAGTCTGCTGGCTAATATTTTTTTAGTAACTAGACATGATTTTTATTTTTCAATAGTCATTACATGCTTTCTTATAGTAGTATTCCCAAGGTCAGATGTCTAAAGTGCAGGAGATCAAGCTTTACACTGAGAAATATGTCCTGACGTCCAGAGACTTTATAAGATGTTAAAAAACACAACAGATTTTAATTGATTACAGTACTAGTGAAAAAATCATAGTCATGAAATCAAACCCTTCCAAAGACCATTTGGAAGTACGAGCTTCCCGTATGTAACTTAGGTATCTCTCCTGTACAATACTAGCCTCCAAGTACAATTTTTGACTGATGATCCATAAATGTAATCAGGTTTGTTCCCTCAACATTACCATTTAAGAAATGCTGAAACAAACATTTGAAATTTACATGTTTGACTTCTTTTTCCAAACATTCCAGAATCGCATAGTCTTAAAAATGATTTTATAACTTTATGATGGCTAATGCTGAATTTTAATTGTAGTGAGTGAGTCATTGTTTTTGGTAGTAGAGGTTACTTGGCAAAGTCTAGTCAAGGAATGACCAATACATCACAATCTACTAGATGATCACACAGTGCAGTTTAACAGATGAATATGATTGACAGGAAATGTGGCCACTGTACCGTTAATCTGTGTTTCTTTCATTTTTCCTTTTGTAACCTAAACTGTGTGTTAAGATGAGTGCACAACCGAGCACAGATGAACCTAAAATGGTTCGATTCAGGAATACTGCATAGACGGCTGTTTCATTCATATGTGGAAGAAACTGACAATCCTGACAATTAACCATACAATCAGACCTTCATATGAAGGCAAGAGCCTCTGGTGAACTGTTTTGTAACTTGCTGGTTAAGGAAAAATATCCAAATACAGAAAATGTGCCACAAATTTGACAGCATTTGATTTATGGGTTTCCCAGATTAAAATTATAATAAAACATTAATAGACCATCCTTAATAAGAAAATTATGGTTACCCATGACCTAGTAGTCAATGTGTCTAAGATGAATATGCAGACTCGGTAAGACCTGAATATCAAAATAAAATAAAAAATAAAAAATGAAGACTAAACAAAATGAATATGGTTTTTAACACCACAAAAAAGAGACAGAGAGACAATAATTCGAGTCCAAAACTAGCAAACACCAAAGTTCCCCTCAGTGCCTTACTAACCACTTTCATGCTGTAAAACTCGAGGGCAGATTTAATGAGATCCAAATGCTCCAAGACTTGCTGTAGATGTTCTCTTAACCTGCATGTAGTCATCTATTTAAGACTTTATACAGTAATAATATCAGCTCTATAATCTCTATAAAGCAACCCAGCCAAGAGTGGCTCTCTTAAGATGTTGAAAATTGAGCATAATAGCCAAGTCTACACAGAGATTATGTGTTTTTAGTAATGTTTATAATAACCCTGACTCTAGTTTGTTCTTGAAAAAAATAAAAGCAGTATGTGTAGTTTATATCTGGAGAGAGTCCATACAACCCCCGCTACCACACTTGATCCTGTCCTTCATCGTTCATATTATCTGGTAGTAATTATAGATAGTTACTCTGCCTTCCTGTTTCTGGTCTCTATAAACATAGCAGTTCAAAGCCAGCTGGGTTTCCTTATACTGACGGACAGGTGGCCTCTTTTACCTTCAGCTCCAATCATCATCAGCAGTTGAGGATAAATCTAAAATGGTTCTGTCAGCAATGAACGGTTTGCTAAATGTGTTATTTTTCATTCTGTTTTGTTTTTCTATTTATGAAGATATAAATTTCGCCATTTTGCATTATTTTAACTAACTAAGCTTTTAGCAATCCCCCATGGTTGCTAAAAGTCAGGGTGCAAAAGTCCAAAATTGAATTTCATTTTAACTTTAAATCAACACAGGTTTCAAATCTAATCTGTTAGATTGTGTTCTAATAGACTTTCAATAGTTTTGTATAATTTGACTGTTTTGTACTTAAATTAGCTTTTTTACCTGATTGCCCCCTGCCCCTGATTGAGGAGAGCGGACTGACACATGCTCCCTCCTATCTTTTCACCGGTACTGTAGTACCACCAAAATACTATCAGAAAAATGTGCTGTCATAAATGTGGGTACATTTTTAAGCTGTAGAATGATAATGCAAGGCTGACTTTACTGTAGACAGTGCACTCCTGTACCAGAAGGTTTTAATTCACAGCAGACCATATTTTGATTGTTCTTGGATAATATTTTACGATTTGGACAGATTGTCTTTACTGCAAGGTAACAATTTGGGTTTTATTCTTTAAATGTCCTCCATAGGCACTACACTTGATTGCAGGTGACATGCTTTATTAGAAGACTCGGTGCTTTGTATACAGGCTTATTATATAATGCTGAGACAAGGCTCTTTTCCTTTTTTTTTCAAACTCCAACTGCCCTCTCGGTGTGAGTTATTAAGGTTCTGACTTCTTTTAACATATGTGCCTGTTAAATTTCAGCCATGACGTCTGACATGTATTTGCAGCTAGAATAATAAAATAGTTAATGCAACAGTTGGAAAATCCTTCAAACATAGACAAAAGACTTCTTAATGGCAACCTGTTGGTTATGTCAACTATGTGTGTTTTTGAAAGCTTTGCTTCTCTGTAATTGAATAAGATCAAACCTGTTTCGCCAAAAAGACGGATTCACTTTGTACTTCACCCTGGAACTGCAATTGCCCATGCCTTTACTCCTGTCACTCTAGACTGGTGTTAATGTTTCTTTGGGAGCCTATCCAGCTGGCAGCAAACTTTCAAGTTTAACAAACATGCTGTTATTCAGAATGGACTAGCTCCAGATGCACAGAAAGAACAGAACGCATGGACCAGGCCAAATACTGACATAAGAATAATTATTTTTCAATCAGGATGTAAGGATCTCTGGAAATTCAGACACAGCATAGGTGACCTAGTTTCCTACAAAGCTGCTCTGCAGCCAAACCGATTCTATGTAACACAGCAACTTATTTTGAAAAGAAAATAATAAAGCGTTAAAGGAACAATTTAGCCATGTTAGCACCAATACATCAGCTTAATGCACATAATAAACAGACATCTTCAGAGACCTCTATTAATGCAAAATTTCCTGAAAGAAACGGTAATCCACGTTTTCCACTCTGGTTCTGAAAACCATCCCTGTGATAAATATGCTACACAGTAGGAGCCACAAGATAGCCGTTAAAAGTGATGTAGACGTCGACGTCATCGCTGTAGATGGCATTCTCACGTTCCCGTTTGAAAAGGCGCACCCAGACTTCATCGTTGAGCTCCAGAGACAGCATGACGCTCTGGCTCTGCATGATGGACCGGTCGCTGGGCTGAGCGTACAAGATCACCTTCTCCTGCTCATTCTGCATCAGGTGCATGTAAGTCTCCTTGAAGTTCCAAGTATGGATGTTAATGTTGAAGAAGTAGACACCTGGAATATAGCAATAGAATTTGCCCTTGAACATGTTGAAGTGCTCATCCCGGTTGACAAAGACAGTGTCGAAGATCAGCGCTTGGTAGTAGTCGTCGCTGTGGAGGGCTTTTTTGCGACCCACGGAGAAGGATGAATGCTGCATCTTGCAGGGATCTCCAGGAGCTCCTGTCTGCCCTCTGCTGCCTTTAGGACCCATGGAACCTTTGGAGCCTGCAGGGCCTTCTGGTCCTGGCTTACCAGGAGTTCCCCTCTCACCTCGATCGCCTTTATCTCCTGTAAGAACAGGACAACGTAGGCTTTGGTGAATGAATGAATAGTAACTTTTCTCAACACTCATGCTAAATGATCTTTTCAGATCTTTTCACCCACCGGAGGTGTGTCCACATGCGGATCGGCATTGTGTATGGAGAGCCACACCCTAATCACTGTTTTGTCTCTTGACTCAGTCAGTCAGCCAGCAGAGGTCATAGTTACATAGTCAGAGTTGAAGAACCCTGGTCCAGCTTCCCACTCTCTGAGAAGAACAGCCAATCATTGTTCATGTAGGGACAGTTGTCCTGGTGTGTTTGACCATTGCACCACTTGGGCATCATTTTGGTCGATTTGAAGGTGGCAGTTTTACAACAAAATTTTTGCCTTTTAGCCAATGTTAATATGAGGATTGCTTAACTGTGGACAGTGTACTCATGTTCCATGCAGATTGTAATTAATGGTTGATTATATTTTACTATTTCTACAGAAGACATATAGTGTCTAACATGTAAAGATTTTAAACCTTGATATGGCCTCTATGGTCAGTTTTATCTGGCTGACATCTAGATACACTCTGGTATTGTTACCAGTCCTGGCTGCTCCAGTTCACCTCCAGCAAAAAAGTAGGGTTTGAGCCAGCACAGACAGTAGAGGGAAAGCCTGATACTCTCAGAGCTTTAATCTGTGAATGCAGTCAAACACGACACACATGTTGCCACTTGTAGTTTACTGCCACATAAGCAAGTTTCTTGCCAAGACTGCACGCCTCTGGAGTCTGCTAGTGCCTCACAGGATGAGATCTTTTCCTTTCTGTTGGAATGGGTTTGGATTTGGCATGTTTTTCAGTACATTTTATTTGACAGGTATTTACATTTCTAAACACACAGTCATTTGTTATCATATTTCAAACATGGTAAAAGGTTGAATCAAATATGTGCATTAAACCAGAACAAAATGAAAGCATCTGTTAAATGTAGAAAATGTAAATAAATTATGTGATTATTGTTTATAAGTACAAAATACATGGAACAGTGGTCTATTCATCAACTTACGGAGATAAATCCCAACTGTAACATTACTTATAAAATATAATAATTATAATACTTATTACTCATTCTTGTTTAAAGACAGCAAATATTTTCCTGATTGAACAGAAACTATTTTTAATTTCTCCACCTGCTGGTGCAAGAAGACGTGAAGAGGATGCAGGACACAGAACAAATGCTTCAAGGTCTGTCCATTTTTCACCTATTAGTCAAGCATCATTGTTTTAAAGTGAATGCAGACAGTTCCAGGAAGCCAGTGAGAAGCCAGTGGGTGATGTGGCAGCACTTGAGTAGGTTAAATACCAAGCATGCAGCTGCTTTATATATCAGTTGCAGATGTCTGATGTTGGGCATGGAAAGACCAGCAAGGAGAAAAGCCTGGATGAGAATGGATCATTTGTGGAGTTTTTCCTTTCAGATTGTTTTGATCAAGAAACTGAGCTGCATGAGTAGAGAAGCTTATCTGGTTATCCTTAACAAGATGTTTTATACTTTGATATAAATGATAAAATCTTGACATAGAGACGTATCTCCAAGACATACAATATGTATGTGAAACTATTTCTAGGTTTAAAAGGTGTATCAACATTGTGGAATCAGATTTAAAAGGCTGTTAATACATCATTACATACTGATGCAATGATCTACTTCAGTGTCAGTAGGTACTACATGGTGTGCGTCGGAAGAAACAAGTAACAAAAAAACTCAGCTTCCAATTAAATACAGAGAGGATTGAGTTTATATAGATGAGACCACATGTGTTCATGAGAACGTGAGCCAAAATTTAGCTTTGTTGTCTGTTGTATGAGGAAAGGGAAGTCACCAAAAGTATATGGAGACCTTTATATTTTACCAATTAAAGGCTCTAAAGTGTTCCAGTATGGCTGTAGCAAGGTCCATTAATCCATGATTTGAAAACTCTGGTGTGAAGGAAATCGGGTAATATGCATCGAGCCCTGACCTCAATCTTACTGAGCACCTTGGACAAACTGAATGATAGTCTTTTGACAGAATGGACACACAAATAAAGACACACTTCAAAATCTTTAAAAGCTTTAACATAAAAGTGGAGGCTTTTAAAGCTGTAAAGAGAATCCAACTACATACAGACATACATATGGCTTTGTAATTACTTCTTCATTAGGCTTATGGGCTGGTGTTCACTTACTTTGGCCGAATAGAGTCTACAGAAAGGGGGGTCCAGATCGTAAGCATAGGAGAGGTAAAGTACCAACAGAGCAGGTCTGAAGAAACAGAGGAGACTCAAAACCAGAACCCACTGGGACTTCAATGAAAGCCTTAGACTCCCCCTTCTGTGAATTGAGCTTCATTGAAGACTTTGTTGTGAATTCTTTGAATAATTATTCTGATCTTGGAGATGTGTCGAATCAAACACACACACAAACATACACACACACACAACCGACTATAATTCGCACTTACAATTACACTTCCGATTCCGGTTCTGGTTGTGTTTGTGTAGAACGCTTTATATCTCAGTTTCCTTCACAAACACTACATCAAGATCTAAAGCAAAAAAAGACTCCTACAAATTTTGTGGATAACACTAGGAAGCATGTGTCTCTAAACTCTGGGGTGTTATGGGAAGGGGTGTGATTAAAAAACATTTAAGAGACCATAAATGTAAACATTTTTCTGACTCATAAAAGTACTGCACTTCTTGTAATTTTTTTTTGCCTTTTGTAATTTTGTTTTATAAAATGTAAATTGGTTTGCACTTCTTGGCTACCGTAGTATTGATACATACATTAAATGCCATTATAGAATACATCAAATCCATCGAATGGAGTGAAATGAATACTTGTCTAATAAAGTCAATTGAATGTCATAAACAACTTGGTATGCAATTTTTTCCTACGTGTTTTGTATCATAAAATGAGATAATTACAGGCTCCTATGATAATTAATAATCCCAGACTCCTTTGTTAAACTTGACTGAAATTATTATGCACACCACTAATTTGTTCTTTGTGTGAAGAATGTTGATATATTCATCCAATAAAAGAGAGTTGTCATAAAAACAAGCTGATAGCGATTGTTAATTAGCTACTACCATTAGGATGCCGTAGGAAGATTTTCTGATGAATGTCAGATAGCTGGGCTGCAAGGCATCATGCTATGTATCAAAAAGTATTGTTATTTCATTATATTACTGTCAAGATTTTCAAGATGGCACAGGACTTAACACTGAATATGATAAAGCAGTTTGAGGAAATGCATACACCAACCAACCTATTTACCAATGAATGAATCAATCATTCAGTCAATCAATCATTCATTCAATCACTTAATCAATTAATCATTCAGTCAAGCAATTAGTCAATCATTCAATCATCAAATCCACCAACCAATCAATAATCACTGCCCAGTATTTTTTATTACTGGGCAAAATGTTGGTGAGCTAAGCCAACACTATCAATAAGTGACTGTTTAAAGTTCGTATGTTGTCCTTACCCTTGAGAATGGTCATGTTGATATATGTTCGAACCTCTGGAGTCTGATAGGCCACAGGATGGGGGGTGATCGGTGGGTCCAGGGGATCGCAGCACCTGCGGCAGTATTTAGATGGTGCTCTAGAAGGGGAGGGGACAGCGGCCACCAGGGGCAGCAGCAACAGCACGGGGAGACAGAATCCAGTCATGACCACTCCTAAAAGTGAGTTAGCGAAACATTAATCAGGCAGATTAGGCATACTAAACAGAAAAGAAGAGCTGAAACCATAAACAGAAATGTAAAAAATGAAGAAAAACCGAAATGTTAAGAAAAACAATACATTTTTGGTTGATTTGGTTTCCAGAGCACTAAAATAGCATAGAATGTCTTTATTTGTCATTATAAAGACAGTGGTGACCTAGTGAATAGAGATTAGTGTTTTTAACCAGAGAATAATGTTTTAAATCCAGGCTTTGCTATGCAGCCACTATTAGGTCCTTGAGCAAGAGCCTTAACCCTGTCTGCTCCAGGGGTGGCGTACGATGGCTGACCCTGCGCTCTGACC
The DNA here is from genome assembly GCA_034509265.1 of Microcambeva bendego. NCBI lineage: Eukaryota > Metazoa > Chordata > Actinopteri > Siluriformes > Trichomycteridae > Microcambeva > Microcambeva bendego. The sequence goes on from JAYDZG010000043.1 coordinate 22,335,814, forward strand.
CCAGCTTCCAAAACCAGCTAGGACATGTGAACTAATTTCGTTGTACTCTACATCTGTATATGCGCAATAACCTCTATAGTTTACTG
>JAYDZG010000043.1:22340074-22350319 GCA_034509265.1 Microcambeva bendego
CGCAATAACCTCTATAGTTAACTGCAGCAGGATCACAGTGATGCACTGTGTGTACTGACAGTACCAGTATGGCAAATATAAGCTGAATTTTATCCAGACACACAACTAGGTTTTAAGGTGTTGCCATATCAGAATTATTAGTTTTACATTAGGAACATTGCCTCATCTTCAATGTACAAACAGACAAGATAAAATTTGCAACCTTAACAGCAGCAAGTTGTTTAGGTTAAAATGCTGCAAAGCATTTCACCACCATTACACTATGTCATCTTTATTTGCTGGTATAATTATCTTATTACAGTAATTACTGTAATGATTTTTCTCACAGCCCATCTCCAATCCAGGTGCCGAGAAAAATAAGTGACACCACATGAGGTAGAATTATAGTGTTTGTTTGGTGACCATGTTTAATGTAGCAAGCCTGTAATAAAACGCTCAGTGCTCTCATGCTTAATGAGCCGCAAGGATGCCTGGTCAGTGCTGGTGATATGAGAAAGGCCAGGGAAGGAAACGAAAACATAAAATTCAGACTGCAATATCTTTTGACGAGGGCAGAAATAGAGGTCAGACTTTTGGCAGCTACAATAAACAAAGTAATGAGAGAGAAAAAGAGAGATCGAGAGAGAGAGAGAGAGAGAGAGAGAGTTGAATCATTTCTGTAGGGTTGTGCAGTTTTGCAGTGTTTTGGCACCAGTTTTACTTCATCACTGAGCTGCACTCCTTCAGACTTTCCCTCCACCCCCAGCATTAGTCTGTCACAGCACTACTTTTCACCTTGTTGAAAACATCTGCAGTTTTTTTTATGTATTTCATATTTATGTTAGTAAACGTTTAACAACATAGCACATTTCAAATTAGGCAAAAAGGTGATTTCAGCTAAAAAGTGACAAGAATAATTCTATATTCCATAAATAACTTTCTTTTGGTCACTTCTGTGGTCCGCATTAATGATCTGGCATAGTTTTTATGCTGGATGCCCTTCCTGACACAACCCTCCCTATTTATCTGAGCTTGGGACCGGCACTACAATGCACTGGTTAATGCATCCCTGTGGCTATGAGCCTATAGGACAATTCAGTGTCTCTAATTACCCGGCTTCATGTTTTTGAACTGTAAGAGGAAACCGGAGCTCCCAGAGGAAACACATTACCCAATTGTATATTATAGTATATTTTTGAGCAGACTTAATAAGGGAAATTTGGAAATTGATAAGGGTTTTAAGATGCTATATTAAACAATGTGATCGATATAAGATTTCAATCCTAATTAAAATTTATAGAGGATTTTAAAATTGTGAGGAAATCAATGGCAATTAGGTCATAAATGAACCACGATTTTGTAAATAAAATAAAATCATTCTTCCTTAGATTTCCATTCTTTTTATTGACATGTTTGGCATTTTTCAGACAGTTTTAGCCAAAGTGCCAACATTAGCATGTTACGGCTTAAACCAGTTACTTTTTGATTACTAGTCCAGGACCTTAACCTTTAGTCTAGTCTTAGATTCTTATCCCAAATCTTCTAATTTCTTTGCTTTTAACTCATGTGTAAAGTGAATATATGCACTAAAAATATTTTAAATACCATTTACACCCAACGCAACTGTGACTGAACACAGTCTAAGCAATTGAGAGTTAAGGGACGTATTTAAGGGCCCAGCAGTGACTGTCTGTCAGTGGTGAGGCTTAAACAGCAACCTTTTAATTGCTAGATCAAAACATATCCCCCTTAACATGAGTTAGGATTCAAACCTGTGTATGTGGCTGTAACTCATACAGGCCTTGTGATGTCCCAGAATCGGTGTTAACCATCGTTATAAAATATGAAGCAGATGACGTACAAGCCTATTTTTCATTTGTGACAGATTTTGGGCATATTCCTTTATGATTATAAAAAATACTGTCAGCTGTTTTTCCTGCTTTTTTCTTGGTGATAAAGCAGTAACTTTGCTTTTATAAATAGATCCAGATTTATGTGCCACTCAACTCATTTATTAAGGATCATTTAACCCATCCCTATTTCTCTCTGTCTGTTCATTTCCATCCCTGATGAATCTCTATGATTTATACAAGATAAATTACATTGAATTTAATTACATACATTTAAAACCCAGAATATTTCATGTTTTGTCTGGTCAAATCCATTTCATTAAAAAAAATGTAGGAAATTATGGCTAGTAATGATAAATAATTATGCTAATAATAATTTGGAACAAAAGGTCTAGTGAGGTCTTTGATGAGCAAATATCAGCAACAAATGCATGAAAGCATTATTGAAATGTCTAAGAATTAATATGTCAAAAAAGGATTGAAAGATCTTTGCATATTTATCCCTCTACAGTGCATAATATCAGTAAAGGTCAATGGTGCAAGCTTAAGCTGAACTCCGGTGATCTTTGATCCCTCATATAGCACTGTATCAAGAACCACATCTCAACAACAGCTAATTTAACCTCATTGCTTTGGCAAAGCTTGTCAAGCACTACGATAGTTTGCAAAATAGATGCCCTATGTTAACCTTGTGAAGCAGCAGCATCAAGGTTATTGAGCTCTGAATTATCTGACATGGACCATCCCACCTTAGAAACTTGTACTGTGTTCAGCCAAACTGGTATTGTCGCTTTGTTGTTTGTTTGTTTGTTTAAGAGATGGAGCCAAAGACAGGGTCTGTCAGGGCATGTGGTTGGTTTGGCCCTTGGCAAAGGTCATTAACACTTGTGATGGCAGCATTCATACAGACAAAGTACAATGAGATCTTAGAACAACATGCTGCCTTCAAGACTTTTTATCAGAGACTTTCATGTATTTTTCAACAAAAAGCCTCATGCTGCACACTAAGTGTGCTTAACTGTCCTGCCTGCAGTCCTGACCTGTCTCTAGTGAAGAATGCATGGAGAATTCTAAAAATGAAAAATGTGGCAACTCTTACCCTGTGCTGTTGCACATTGTTTAATATGTGTTTGCCGGAAGAATGGGACAAAAAGACCTGAAACACTTTACTTGGTGTCCACAGTTTTAACTGTTGCAACTTTAATATGTTGTGAATGCTTTAATTTCAACTATTTTTGGAATGTATTTCATTTGTGAAATGGAGGAATGGATGATTATTGACAAATGAAAAGGTATAGACCAGAAAAAATACATATCTTGTAGTCAGACTGTCTGAAACAAAAAGTGAAAATAAAGGTAAAAATCTCAGTATTTTGATTTATTTGGATTTCCTAGACTGTCCCAGTTTATTCTAATTTTGGATTGTAATTAATATCATTAAATGTTGTTGCATAGACAGCTTGGCATTGGTATTAACTTTTGTAAAAGTAGACATTATGAAAGTATAGTGGGTGTAGGGGGTGGTAGTGGGTGTGGGTGTGTGCATTTAGGGTTGTGTCTTAATTTGTTAGTATTTTTGTGCAAAGTTGTGAACAATTGTCTGACACTGATATAAAATTACAACAAAAGTTTTCATGCCACAATTAATTTTAACCTACTCTTAAATCTATAACTCGTTTTGGGCTGCTTTCAAAAGCTTCAATTATTTCACATTGTTAGCACAGTCTTATTCAGACAGACATAATTTAATCAAATCCAGATGTTAATCCAAAGAAGAAAAAAAAATAAAGTACAGAATAAGCCACGTCCTCACAAAGAGGAAGCAGCAGGAATGTCTGGAGGAATCTGCAGGCAGCAAGCACATGCACTGCATCTGATGTAACAAAGTTCAGGGTCGACCAGAGTGCCAGCAGAGCACATTTTTCTCAAGTGTCTGAATGTCAGGCAAGCAAAAGTTTGTTTAATCATATTTTAAAGCTTTACTCACCAGCAAGATCTTCATGCAGTCGATCTGATTCCTGCTGACTATGAGAGATCAGCTGAGAATGCTCTCTCTCTCTCTCTCTCTCTCTCTTTGTGTTGGAGGAGTTCCCTCATGAACTCTGTATATGATCCTCCTCCTCCACTGCATTTCACCCTTTTAGTTTTTTTTAATAAACTCCCTCACACTACACTTCAGAACAAAATATTCTGCATTACAATCACGTCTTGTTCTTTTTTATAGAGTATTACAAAGTTTATAAGCTTAGAATCTGCAAAGCATGAAAAAATCTCATCCTGCTGCATATTTTGTCAAAGTAATTAGCAACACACTTCAGTCATGATTTAATATGCTAATTCTAGGGCAGAGGCTTTTTCTTTGATTCATGGAGGGTGGCTGCAGAAATCTACCTGCCAATCCAGCTAACTGAAGTGTGCTTGAAATGTGCAGGTGTTTTTCAAATTACATAAAATTGTGTCTTTAGTACTTACTTATCATCTAATGTTCAGTTTGCACACAGTCACAGTTTTTTTTAGCTTTAGCATGGGTAAGTGTAAGTGGGCAAAAGTAGCATAACTTGTTTTATGTATTAGCTAGCTGCTTTATTTGCATTGCAATGACATGGGAAAACATGTTTTATATCAATACATTTTTACAGCTCTACCTTCCACATAGAGCACATGGACTTTTGTTTACTGCTCATGCTCCATACCACCCACCTCTCTGCCCCTGTCTCTTGGTTTGCTCTCACGCTTATCATTCTTACCAGTTCATGTTGTGTAATGATTGTCTAGTGTTTAAGTTACCAACCCTCTCCTTGCTCATGCTGATTGCTGTAGGAAAAAAATAGCAGACATTAGCCTTGTTGTAGTTTGTTTATACAACTTTGATATCCATGTGCCTTGTTCTATCCCGTCGTCGAGATCCACGTTCCTTTTTGCAGCTTGTATCATGCCTATATGCCTTGGTATAGTCTCATATAGATACTCACCTCCCTTCCTGAAGTTACATCTTAGTTTTATTTTATCCCTAGGCCTGTATTGTTCTAGTCCCTGTCATTCTGTTTGTCTTTGTACTCCTTGTGGTGTCTTGCCTACACATTCCTGTTAGTGCTAGCTCAAAGCTTTTCATATCTTGTTTGAGGTGTTTGATTCTGAAAGTTTTCATGCATTATTTAATCAGCTTAGTGTTAGCCTTTAGCCAAGTCAAACATGATAGTGAAGCTACTTGTTGTTCAGTATTCTGAGCACATTACCAGTGTGCCTGTTGAAGATGGATTATATATCATTTAGCATTATTTGCTAATTACTAGGGCCACATTTTATAAAACACTGTAGTATGAGGTTCAGTAATGTAAGCACTGGAATTGTATAGGTACAAACTGCCTCAGAATTTACTGATTCTTTGTCTGAAGTGCACTTTTAATTTGTAGCTTATCTGAAACGGTCTGAAATATCCAGGTGCAATAAACGAATGCAATCAAATTTGGATCTCCCATTGCTCCTGTCTGTACATGGCTTGAATACATCAAATTCCAGCTTTTACTCAATAGCGTTTTAATGACAGCAATTTATCCAAAATTAATCACAGTAAAGCATGCATTATGTGGGTTAAATAGCATATGGAGGATTTCCATAATGGTTCTTTATTAAATGCAAATAGTGTATTAAAACATATGCACTGTAAACAACATATGGTGTAATAAGCAAACAGACCCCTGTAGTGTGTCCTGTGGAGCTAAAGATACAACAAGGAAATTACTGCCTACAGTAAGTATACATTAGCATTATTCATTTATTCATTGTTTTACCACAGGTCCTCTGTGGGTCTGATTCCCATGTTGAAATCCACCATAGGCCAAGCACTCATAATTCATGTTGTTTGACTTCTGGGAGGAAATTAGAGCACCATGAGAAAATCATGTAAATGCGGGGAGAACTCCACACAGAAGGTTCCCTGCTGGCCCTGATAATTCCTTGTGGCATTGGGTTTGATCCCCACAGCACAAAAACGGATTATTTAAAAACACTGAATTTTTGAACAAGTACCTATCTACTAGGATGCAGAAACTAGTTCATTAAAGTGCCTATCCCATGAATGGATGAATAGGGAAAGTTGGCACAGGAAAGGCACCCAGCAAAAGACAGTGCCAAAGTAATAATGTCAAATAATCATGACCTGCAGTGATGACCCCTCGCGGGAGCGGCCTACAGATACTTAGTTTTCTCCTTCAATACATAATTATTTATTTTGGACTATTTATATATGGATACATGTACAAACAACACAAAAGGTCAGGTGTAGAAATCCATAAAATCATCAATCTGCTTCTGGTTAGTTGTACATTAGTATGGTTAAAAGTTAAAGTTAAATTCTTATATTCAGTGCCAACAAAAGAAATCTGTTCTACTGCCTCTCTAGAATAGCTTTCTTTTTCATGCCTAATACTGTAGTTAATCATTTCTTGTTATGGTTTCACTGTTTCATGGTTAACAGTGGTTAACAGTGTCATGTATGTTAGTTCAACAGTTGGCTTTCATGTGTGTTCAAAACATTGCATTATAAATGGATATTAGTTCTGGGTCTGGTTTGAGTTGATCTGTAAGTAGAATCTAGACCTGACATGTGCTTCTCATTGGTTTGGAGATGTCAGTCTTCACGCTTTGTATGAAAAATATATTTGTATTTCATGTAATCTATGTCATGGGTTATAGTAGCATTGTGAATGGGTAGAAGTAGTGGATATATACATAAAATTGAGTACTGTTTATTTTATTTTTATTACCCTGGATAATTTTTACCATTTTAAATATGAAAACAATGCAAAGATAAAAAAATAAACTACAAATGTGTGATCCATTTGTCTGACAGTATTGTGTAAAATACGTGTTACAGCTTAACTATTTTGATACTAAAACCATTTGTTGTTAATGAACATGGAATGTATAAATTAGAAATAAACAAAGTACAATAAATTGGGCTACATCAGAAGCATAAATATACATATCTATTGTTTTTATGACAATACATTTTTGGTGGGTCAGCAGATTTTTACTACAGTGCTATACAATGGCAAAATGTTTTCTAATGTTTTTTATGTTAATGATACTAGCACGTTAATGTTTGGTCATACTGAAAATTACAACTTTGAATAAATAAGAGCAATTGTGATACAAAACTGAATATAAAGGTTTGTCTTTTTTTTCTTTAGAGATTATTGTAATTTTCAGTTTTGCTGGCCTGTATGTTACGTTCTGCTTAGTTATGATGAATTATGAGCCTTTTAGACAAACTGGCGGTGTTTCTCTAACAGCTGCTAATTCTGAACCATGTAGAGCAAAGACAGATGTTTGAGGCTGTGGGAGTGTGGGACGTCTGTGTGTGTGTGTGTGTGTGTGTGCCCTTATTTGTCAGTTTTATGAAGCTTTGTGAAGACAAGAGAACATGTCTAAGATTCACTTTATCCATAAAGTTAGCCTCAAAGAGGTCAGATTTAATTTTAACAAAGCTTTATATTGCTCCAGGTTAATGTAACCTAATGTCTGTGTCAGTTTCTTCAGTTTATTGTCAGTCCCGAATTGCTCTGAGTAAATATGAAGCAAATCTCCCACTGCAGCCTTTATTAGGTCAAAGCAATTAAAGATAAATAAACTATTGAAAATTTACTATAAGCTGTTGAGTTTTCATGTTCCCCCATGTCTGCATGGGTTTCCTCTTGGAGCTCTGGTTTCATCTCACTGTCCAAAACATACAGCCAGGTTAATTGGAGACACTGAATAGTCCTATATGTGTCTTGCTACTAGGATGCATAAACCAGTGCATTGTAGTGCAAGTCCCAAGCTCTGATAAAATAAAGAGGGTTGTGTATGGTAGGGCATCTAGAGTAAAAACAATGGCGACAATGCAGATCACAATTTGCTGTCGTGACCAGTAACAGGAGAAGCCGAAGTCAGTTTTCATTTTCTGTGTTGAGTGAAAAATATTCTGCATCGCTTAAAGTTTAAAAGCTTAAAGTTTAAAAGCTTAAAGTTTTTTTTTTTGTTTCTTTTTTTTTTGTTTGCTCTTGCTTAGATTGATGGTTTTAGTGTAAGTAAAAAAAAAACCTCCACAGCTATACAAATTCACTCATGCGGTTCCTTATAAATGTACCACAGACACATAAATTCCTAGTTTAGTACCCTGGTAAATATTTTACTGACATGTTAGAGTTATTTGATAGGACATTTCACAGTCACTAGGGTCATTTGTTTAAACGTATATGCAATTATCAGAAAATTAAAATATGAATGGCTTTATTAAATAATATCTCCCATTTTGGTTTTGGATTTATCGTATATGTTCTCATAGCAAGACTCTTTTCTTTAGTTCTACACTCACTGAATGTTGGTAACACACTCAGCTAAATTTTGGGTCCCTAGAGTCAATCTTGGCTCTGAATCACTGGCTAAATCTGAAACTATGTTGTGCTGTGAGCTGGATCTTGTTATGTGAGGAAGATTGATGATCCACACATAAAGCTATAAATCTGTCTTTATATTTGGGATTTTAAAATAATAGTAAAACTACTAAAATCATGTAGCATTCACCAGGAATTACTGTTCTGATACATAGCAGATATATTGATTAAATGACCTCCCCTCCTCATTCTTTGTTGCCTTTAGGCACCACTACTGAGACTGAAAGTTTATGAGAAAAATCCCTCAGCTGCTATGTGCATCATCTCAAAGACAGGAAACAGATCCCCATGAGGCAGAGATGTGAAACCATGCGCTGAATGGAAGAAAAGGAATGAACCCCCTAAACCATAATGAAAGTTATAAAGTATATAGGCGCAGCCTATATTTTTGTGCAAGGGTCTGTAGGAGAGAGTGCCAACAAATATAAATACAGTAATTGAGAATGGAAGTGACACTTTTGCTCTCATTTTTCGAGAGCTGAACTCAAACATCTAAGACTTTTTCTATGTACACAAAAGCCTTTTTAGAGAGCACTTCTCCATTGTAGAGATAATAGTCCCGAGTGGGAGGGGGGGGGGGGGGTTGCTAGATATTGTCAGAATCTGGACCACTCTATATCCAGAGTATTTCAAACATGCTCAAGGGGTGACATGTCCGGTCAGTATGCTGGCCATGCAAGAACTGGGATGTTTTCAGCTTCCAGGAATTGTGTACAGATCCTTGCAACATGGGACATCAGGATCTTGTCATGGTATCTCTGTGCATTCAGAATGCCTTCAATTAAATACACCTGACTTCGTTGTACATAACATATGTGCCTGCCCATATCATAGCCCCACCGCCAACATGGGCCACTCGATTCACAACCTTGACCTCAGCAAACCGCTCATCCACACGACGCCCCACATGCACTCTGCTATCTGCCCAGTACAGTGAAAACTGTGATTCATTCATGAAGAGAACACCTCTTATTTTTATTCATCTTGTGCAGCATTATACATTAGTAATGCTTTATCCAGGTTATTGCTGTGCTTATATTTATATATAATTATATATATAATATATAATATATAATTATTTATATAATTAAATGACTTTAAATGTATTATTAATAATGCTGTATAATGCTGCACAACATAAATAAAAATAAATAAAAGAAGAATTAATTAGATTGAGCCTTTGTAAGGTAACACGTATGCCAGTGGATGGCAGTAGTGAGCCACATTTTTACAATACATGCCCACTCACAACTCACGAAGGTCTTCGTTTACAATGCAGCAGTCACTTCTCACTGCTATTTTCCTTTTTTTAAATATGTATTTTATTGACTTCCTAACATGAATGCATCTGGACAACAAATAATTATTACATTCACTATACTGTTTAATACAATACATATTTCACTTGTAAAACGTTTTTAAAAATGCAACCACATTTCAGAAATACCTTTTAACTTTTAAAACGTCATTGTCCATAGTACAGCAGTCAATTCTTATTAGTCCAAAATGCTCTTCAACAATTTATTAGCTGGCAAATGTTCTAGCTTCTCACAAGAATACACAATCCATCAGTGTGTCACAGGACCAGGTAATATCAGAGTATATTTTTGATAATCCAGGGACAATTGATTATTAAGAGGTGATCATATGTTTGATCCAGTTGGTCAGTTTAGTGATGCGTGTATAGACCCCATAATAATCAGGCCTGCCACAGCCCCGTCCCCAGCTCACTACACCAGCCAGAAACCAGCGGCCGGACATCTCCTGGCAGACCAATGGTCCTCCAGAGTCCCCCTGAGAAGTAAGATAATGAAACAGTGTGGTTGTTTTCTTGCACAGTATAAAAACAGTATTAAATGGAATTATATTAAATATTTATTCAAATGTTTAACGATTTACTTTGAGCCAGGTTGGACCACAACACCACCTGTGTCTCTGGTTTTTTTTGTTTTGAATCTGGAGCTACCTAAAAGAAAAAC
>JAYDZG010000043.1:22436318-22452379 GCA_034509265.1 Microcambeva bendego
ATAGTACAAAAGGAACTCAAAATAATTTTTAATTAAAAGCCAAATAACGAAACGCCATTTATTGTCAAAGAGTAACTTAAAAAAAAATTAAATTAAAAAAAAAAAAAAAAACTATAGTCAACATTGTTTCAAGTATTTGAGCTGTTAAGGTCATATACTAAATGCAAATTCTAATGTGGTTATCTCTCTCTATTTTTGTGTACTTTAATTGTTTTTGTAGTATTTTTTAATATTCTGTGTTTTCGGGGCATGCGACATCACTACTGTCTTTGTGATTTGCATGTTTAAAGGATTTACATTCCCATTACGAGAAGTGCTTTGGGGGTTGGTAAACTGACCAAACGTGTTTGACTGCTTCATAGTTTTTAAATCACATTTTATTGTTCGTGATTTATACTTGGCATTATTGAGCTTTTTTGTCACTTAAACTTCTATATTGCTTCTGTATATATTCATGTCTTTAATCACCGATTCCCTGTGTTCTAGGTCCCTCGAGGCAAACACCCTCAGCACTGCTGCATTTGACAGCATATCAACTTTGCTTGACCCATCAAAACTGTTCCATTTGAGTCTACATTTGACCAGCCATGTCTCTGAGCTCAAAGACGTGTGTGGCAGACATGGGGACCCTGTTCTTGGGGTCCTCGACTCTGATGGCTGACCCCTTTGGGCCCCTTCTGGACGAAGATGAAGAGAGAGCTCTATCTGAGGGGTCATCGTCACCTCTCTCCTTCTCTTCATACTCTGATTCTTTCTCCTCCCCATTTTCCTCCCCCTCAGCCCATGATCCTGTAGGGTGTAAAGTCGGGTGTGACGTGTCGCTTCCCTGGCTGTCTGCAGATGAGCAGATTGTTACTTACGATGGGGCAGATCAGAAAGAAGGTGAAGCACTTATTAAATCTGTACATTTCCATGGGTTTTTTTATGATTTGAAGAACTACAAGTTTGATTGTGGAAATTAACCTTATTTTTCTTGGAACAGGGGACATGTTTTCCGGCATGGACTGGATGTCTGAGAAGATCGACCTTGCTGACTTAGACCTAGACTCGCTTATCGGGTCATGCGATTTGGATGAGCCACCCAGTTCTCCAGAAGAGCTCCTTGCATCCCTGGAGTCTCAAATGGATCTGGACATGGCACCATTGTCATTACCACCCAGTCATGTTCCTGAAGAGCTCAATGTGCATCCTCTTCCACTAGAACTTCCCCTGGTAGAATCAGAGGTTCACCCAGAACCTGCTCACACTGAGATTAAATCTGAGCCAGTTTCCCCATCTCCTGCCTTTACCTTAGAGTTAGGTAGTGAGGTTGATATCCCGATTTCAGATATCGAAAAAGCAGTGGCTGTAACCAGCAGCGGGGATCATCAGACACCAAGCATTGTGCTGTCTTTGTCATCTGCACAGATAGTGGTGGTTATAGCTCCTAAGGAGGAATTGAGCTTTGTGTCCAGTTCAGACCAATCTGACAGTGGTGTTGATTCACACTGTGGCAGCCCCTCTCGAGTTCCAAGTCCAGTTCCATCTTCAAAACTCACCGGCACCTCCAGAACCAAACCCTATTCCAAACCAGTCCTTGATGCAGATGTAACTGCAGGTGGAAAAGTGAAGTCTGTATCAGGAAATTCCAAAAGGGTGGATAAGAAATTAAAGAAAATGGAGCAGAATAAGACGGCAGCTACCCGGTACCGGCAGAAGAAACGGGTCGAGCAAGAGGTTCTCAACACCGAATATTCCGAGCTAGAGCAGAGGAACAAGGAATTGACAGAAAAGGCCGACTCGATCAGCAGGGAGATCCAGTACCTTAAAGATCTCATTGAAGAAGTCCGTTCAGCTAAAAACCGCAAGAACAAAGCCAAGTCTGACTTGCCGTGAGGCAGAGGAGCTGCATGATTATAATAACGGACTGTCAGAAGTACAATGTGCTAGCATGTTTTCCACCCCTTCACAACGCACAAACACCTCACAGGATATCATAAGGAAATTGATTGTAGTTTAGTATTTTTTTGTTGTCACACATTATGCACACGACAACCTGGTTGTCTCCCTGCTTTAAACCCTTTACCTACACTCTCCAACACATGTCCAGAAAGGGGCCACATACAGTGGATATCTTGTTACACTGAATTTTGCTCTTGTTGCATGTATATAGCTTCTGTTGCTTTCATTGGCTTTATTTAAAATTGGTGTTTGGTCGCATTGATGTAGTACTGTGCTAAATCTTTTTTTCTATTAAAGCTTTGAAACTAGACTTCGTTTTCTTTTTTCTTTTGTATACCCAGATTAAAATGTACTTGATTTAAAAGGCACAGTTTTGAGATCCATAAACCATGAGTATTAACCAGGCATATGTGGGAGAATTTCTCAGATCTGAACTTTTTAGGCTTTGAGAACCAATACATTTCACCAAAAAGCTGGTATATTTGCTTCAAATTAAACAGACAACTAAAAGGAGGAATATTATGCATGTATAAATCCAATTTGAGTATAATATTAGGAACTGTAGTATTCATCAACCATGTGAAGAGCACAAACTTTTATAAACACTACAGGTTTAAAACGTATTTAAAAGTATTCTGTGGAGGTGGAGTGAATATTTTGTTGCATATTGCTCACATGCACATTAGTTTATATTAGTTTACTCTTGAAAAGCAGTTGAAACTTTTTGATGGTTTATCACAGCTGAAAAAACTGCATATGGGGAAATGCTACTTTATAAATTATATTTGAAAAATATGGACATTGTAATTGGTCTGTAGGAACCTGTGCTAGGCTAATTCTTTGGATGTAGCAAAATGTGAAAACATGGGTTTTGTGCTGAAAGTAACATGACGTAATACATTTTTATTAAATGTGTTATTGAACACATTTATTAAATGTGTTATTGTCTTTAGTAAACAGCACGAGTCAAGTTATTAACAATCACTACAAAGTCAACTTTGTTATAAATTCCAATAATGAGCAAAAAGCAGCTATTCAAGAGGAATGGGGGTTGGTGGGCCCGTTGATCAGAGAGAATTGTGCCTTTTTAAATGTAACCTCTCATCTGGTGGAGGTTAAATAAAGGTCCTATAAACATTTAAGACTGCAGAAGTTTGTACTGCAGCTTGTAATTACGTAGTGCCCTGGGGAGAAGCTTAACAAGGATGGTCTGATTTGAAAACTGATCCATCTGTTAGGACGGTGAGGACAGCTGAAAATGAGCTTGGTGATTCAAGTAAATCCTGTCATGAAGTACAAATATATTATGAAATGTTTGCCATGACACTCAATATTCCACTAGTCATCCTTCAGTTGATTTGACATCTTGATTGGAGTCCACCTGTGGTAAATCCAGTTGATTGGACATGATTTAGAAAGGCACACATTGTTCACTGTACATGTTAGAGCACATGAAGCCTAAGGAATTGTCTGTAGACCTCTGAGACAGGATTGTATTGAGGCACAGATCTAGGGAACAGTAAAATTTCTGCTGCATTGAAGGTCCCAACGAGCACAGTGGTCTCCATCATTAGTAGTTTGGAACCACCAGGACTCTTCCTAGAGCTGGCCGCCCGGGAAATCATGGTGACCAAGAACCCAAGGGTTGCTCTGACAGAACTTCAGCATTCAAGAAGAGAACAGGACCTTACAGAAGTACATCCATTTATGGATACCAATCAGGTCTGTATGGTTGAGTGTGCAAAAGACAGCCAGGTATGGTACACTAGGTATGGTATGAATAGTTCTCAGTTTGCAAATATTTTGTTCATTATTCAGTCTAACATAAAATGTTTAAATCTAAAATCTTTTATATGCATTTAACTGTTAATTATTTTAGAGTAAAATGCAATTATTAAAAATCCTGGACAATAAATGACAAAGAAGTTAACAATGTATCCTTTATGTTACCACAATGTCATCTTTGTAAAGGTTTGTCATTGACAACCCTTTCTTCAGTCCACACCTTTAGTTAGAGCTAAATATTCCCTAATTGTGTATAGAAGACATTTAATTCCACATCCACGTGGTGAGCCAGACGAGTTGCTCCAGTAAAGGATTAAACAAAGAGTGAAAGAGTGTGAGTAAGAGAAGCAGGAACAGACTGGCTCAAACTGGATTAAACCAGTTCCCTTATCTAGACAAACTCGCCCCACTGAAGTTGCTCACACCCTTTGGTTTCCGGTGAAGAACAGGATCGACTCCAAAACTGACACTGTGGTTATTTGTGTGTAATTTTATCAATTAAATCGAATCATAGAGTAAAGCAAGCGCAAGCCAAAAATACAGCATTCTAAAGCAAGGATATACAATGTAGTTTCATGCCTGCATTGTACCATTTACATGGGGGCGTTGCTTGAAGAGTACTATGATATCTACTCTTCACCTCAGATCAATATGAAGTTCAAAATATGTATAAACATACAGCGTAGAGGCTTTTAACTAAAAAGACAATAATTCCACACACTGGTATGCCAAAAATAAACTGTTTTCACTTCGTTTTTGTCGTAGTTCTCTTAGTTTTCTGTTGTTACTTTTCAGTTCACTGTTCCCTTTGTGGTGTGACTTGTTGTGAAGCATGTAGCATAACATTATCACCAAATTCTGTTTAATCTGCTTAGTCAACTTCACTCCAACTCATTACCACCAATTTTACACAAATGACAACGATTAGACAAACTTCAAGAGTGAGGTGAGACAGTTGGCCTCATGGAAGCCAGGAAAGCTCATCGGCGTCTCTGCTTCCTCCGTAAGCTGAGAAGAGCTGAGCACCAGCATCCATCATGAGCACCTTTTATAGATCGATAACATTCTAACCAGCTGCATCCCGATTGGGTATGAGGCATGCACTGCATCCTGCTGCAAGACCCTCTAGGGGATTGTGAGAGCAGCTGAGAAGATTGCTCGCTTCTTTCCAAGAGATATACAATACCCGAATCCTCATGGCAGGGGATCCCACTCACATCCCACCCAACTGCTACACAGCTTCTTCAGTCTTCCAAATGGGGGGACACTGCGGAGTCTTAGAGCCAAGACTAGCCGATTGTGGGGCATCCACTAGGCCTTCCAAACGCTCCACTCTCTTCCTGTTCTTACTTCCAATCATCTCAAAAAGGGACGACTACAGAACATCCACGAAATAAATTAAAATGTTTTATTATATTTTGCTGCCACCTAGCGGACAAAACACATATTAAAAAAAATGCCTGTTATTTTTCCAAACCAACAGGTGGCGCTGTGACATCCTTGCCCATACACTGGTTTAAAAAATAATCCATGAAGAAGAAGGCTACGCTCGGAAGTATGTTTATTAACGGCGTGTTGCTCGCTATCTGAACTAGATCAAAATTTGATTTTATATATGATATGATTTTTATTAAATGAAATCGTATATGCAATAGAGAAGAATGACTATATTATTTGTGTATTGGTTTATTCCAATTGGATTAAAATGACTTGGTGTGGTTCGTTCAAAAAGTCTGCGATTTGGTGTATCATAATTAACGCAGTTGCAAGAAGGTAACCCGGTATTCCTTCTTTAAAGACACTTTTCTAAATACAAATTCTCTTAGAAGTGTTTAAAAAGTGTAATTCTATTTTGTTTAAAATGAATATACAATGACCTTTATAATTATACAATCTTAAACATTTTGATGCTGGGTACAGAAATTACTGGGGCATCAGCCCAGCCAAGGCCAAGTGGTGGCAAAACATGGTCATAGCAAATGTTCCACATTTACAGTAATGGCAGGTGTATCTTTTGTAACCAAATCTTCCCAGATCTTGAGTTAAGTAAAATATCACAGACTCCCTTGTAATAATGTGTTGGTTGCTACAGTAGCTTGTCTGTTGGATCCTTCGCTCCCCGTGTGTATCAGTGAGCCTCAGCCACTTATGACCCTACCCTTGGTGTAGTACTGTTCTTTTTTTGGACCACTTTTGATAGATACTGGGAACACCCCATAAGTGGTGCAGCTTTGGTGATGCTCTGACCCAGTCGTCTAGCCATAACGATCAGACTCCCTTCTAACTAATTCTAACGCTGGCACATTTTTCCTGCTTCCAACATTAATTCTGAAGATAAATTTTTGCTTGCTTTACATGTAACTTGCTTCATAATATATCCCACACACTAACATGCTTTGTGACGAAGAGACGGCCCTTTATTCACTTTGGTATTAGTGGTCATAATGTTATGCCTGGTTGATTTATTTTATTATGCAAACTGGTTTATTAAATGCACATTGAGTGTAGATAAATCTGTTTCACCTAATCCAGGACTTCATCCAGCATGTCCTGTCCAGAGAGACACGTGATTTGGAAGTCTGCAGAGCTGGAGGCATATCTGCATCCTTCTCCATGGACCACGGGAGCTACTGTAGTCACCTACAATTCTGCAAAATCTCCCAACAACCTTTTTCACCTACCGGAATCCTTTTATTTGACCCTTTTGTTTGGGGCCCAGACAGTCAGCAAACTCCTGTGCCAGGGGCTTGGTGTTCGGCGTTCCGCTCTTGTGTACAAACCGGAGCATGAGGCCTCCTCAGCGGCCAATTTGCTGCTCCTTCCTCTGCATGGTCTGGGGGACAAGTGGAGGCCTCATCTTGCCGGAGATGAAGATTTTCAGCCTTATGACCCTGGCTACATCACTTCTAAAAGTGGCTCTAGGTGGACCGATACAGACCTGGATGCTGTCAGGGACAGAATTCGGGCCAAGCTGACTTCTCCGCATGCCCCTCCAGATTACACGTTCTTTGGAGAGCCAGGTCATCCAAATTTGTTTTCTCGGATCGTTAGAGGAGAGGAGCAGCAGTGGAGGATCTGGGAAGACCAACATCACGTCGCATTTCTCACCCCGTTCCCTAACATGCCGGGTCTAACTGTCATCATCCCACGTAAACCTCTGACCAGCAATATCTTCTATCTAGAGAAGGAGGATTATAAGGAACTAGTCATGGCAACCCGGAAGGTTGCAAGGCTTCTGGAGGAAGCATTGGGAGCATGGGGTGTCGGGTTGATATTTGAAGGGTTTGAGATAGACTATGCTCATGCTAAACTGATTCCTCTGGTGTCACCCCCTGCCAATCTGACTCAGAGTGGTGTGTGTCCAGTGTCTGAATTTTATGATGTCTATCCTGGGTTTGTGAGCTCAGTCAGCGGACCGCCAGCCAGTGGCGGCGACTTAAGAAAGATTCACATGAAAATCACAGAACTGTCATAGCATCAAATGTTACCACTGCTGGTGCCTTTTTAACCAAATCAAGCCAAACCAATTTTAAAGTTAGTGTTTGTCTTTTTTTACCATAATATATTTTTTACTAGAATTAACTCGTGCCAAAGCTCGCAAACCCCCTCAGCCAACCGCTCTGTTGTCTTAAATTGATGTTTTTGTTAATAATACAAATATAATTTAACTTGAATCTTTCTCTGCACCTTCTTTAAGGCCATTTGGATATTAACTTTCACAAAATGTAAAAAAAAAAAAAGGTTTTCTTCAAGGATATCCCTTTTCCCTCGACCCTGACTAGTCTCCCAGTTCCTGATGCAGAAAAACAAACTTGCAGCATAATGCTGCCACCATCATGCTTCACTGTAGCAGACGATGTTGCGTATTGTAACATTTGGGAAACAAATATCCATTCTAAGTACATGTTTTATGTATAGGGCAGTAGTATGTCAAAGCTGTCATAAAGTTTAAGTAAACAACAAACTCATAAGTCCTCTTTGAAGATAAAGTCCATTTAATAAAGTACATAGTTTGCTAACAGACTTTCATGACAGAACTCTTCAGAAGGGGAATGACGTACTACAGGAGCGAACCTGATCCATTGTTATGAGGAGATTTGATTGTTTAGTACAGCTCTTGGACAAATAAAGCAATAAAGAAAATGAAAGAAGCTGTTTGTATTGGCAGATTTTTATTTCGGTAGATATTTTATTTGTTACATTTTTAACAAATAATGGGACCTTATACCGAAAAAGATTTGTGACCACTGCTGTACAGAATATTTTCTCATTAATATAAATTTAACCAGTATATATGAGACTCACCTTGTTTTTTAGTGTAGAGCAACTGCCTAGTTTATGCATTTACATTAGCAAAGTTCACTTTGAAGAGTGCAGCTTTCTTCCATTAATCTCTGTGTTGTTGGAACAAACATCGTGACCATGATGATACTTCGGTTAATAAAGCAGTTTTGTTAACGTTAAAATTGTGTCTTCTCTGAAATAACTCATTGGTTTTCTTTTCAGCTAAAACACTTTAGATATCTCCATTACATTATCACACCATTTATCACAGAACGGCTCGTATAACTACTGATGCTACACCTATATGTAAGTACTGTCATTCATTAAAGTGTGTGTTTTTTTTATCTTCTGGTATAAATTGAGTACATTTAGTTTCAGTTTAGTTTTTGTTTAGTTATGTTACAAAATTAGTAAATTTTATTCTTAATAATTAAGCATTAAAATGCATGAAAAAATACATGATAATCTGAATCTGCGAATCCTGAACCCCGAATAAGTGGGGGTTCACTGTATTCCTTTTTCATTTTCTAATATGTAAAGCACTATGATTTACTACAATATGTAAAAGGCACCATATAAGTAAACTTGTCGTGCCTTACTCAGATTGGGGCAGTGCAGGTTGCTCAGGTGGTGCAGTGGTAAATCACACTGCTGATTGATGGGGCCTGCAAGTCAAGGGATGATGTGTTGATCAGGGTGTGGCTCGTCATGCCCAAAGTTGATCTGCATATGAACACCTTACATACGGGAAAAGATGCAGTCTGCACTGTACACAAGTCAGAAGGAGTGTCTTTGCGACGGAGGGTAGTATCGGTAGAGGGGAAACACAAAGCAGTCAGGGTAACAGTGCTTCACAAGGGATCACACTAGCTTACATTTCCCATGTGCATAAGTGAGGCTTGGGCACCCCTGATGTTGCTGGTTCACCATTTTTTTTTCTCTGACCATGAAGCACTTCACAAGCTTCTGTTTTGGATATACTTTGAACAGTTTATCCTCAAAATTGATGTTAGAAACAGGAAAAATGCTTAAGGATTTGAGTGAGTTCACCTGGGCCAAAGTTTGATGGCTTTGATTGGGTTAGAACAGAGTGGTAACCTGGCGACAAGGTCATGGGTGGCCAAGGCCCATTGAAGCATGTGGGGACCGAAGGCTGGCCTATCCAACAGATTAACTATGGTAGCTCAAATTTTGAAGATGTGTATGCTGGGTCTGATAGAAGTGTAAGAATACACAGTGCTTCTAATTGTTATACGGTTAGATCCTTTCAACTGATAGTTCACTTACTGCATTATAAATCACATCCCTTGACAGGTGTCACCTTAAATAGTTATTCACTTTAGGTATCAGTAGTTTATACACTATAATAATATATTATTTCTCTGTGCTGCTATTTGATTAGTATTTGATTAGTATTGCAGAGACCCTTCAAATGAATTTTATGTTGATTAGGCAGATGGCGTTATGTTGTTTACACAATTACCAGCTCTTTTCCCACCTGTGTTGCCTCTCAACCACCTCCTAATTAATCCCTGGACATTTTCATTAACATCTTAATTAGAGCAGGTAAGTATAACACGTACACGGTATTAATGCAGAGAAGTCTGGAGAAAGGTAATGTGGAGTCGAGACGAAAAACTCTAAGCCAAGATAAACCAAAACAAATGACTTATTTTTATTTATATTTTATTGAATTCAGGATTTAATGTACTGTAATCAGAGGTAAGTATGGCTTTTCTTTTATATATTATATTGACGCATATGTACACATAAGTAAGAATATGTACAATCTTTGAAAATCGGCTGTGCAGTTTTTCAAAAAATCTGATAAAATGTTAATAATGTATCATACTGCTTAACAAAATGATTTCACTGTGCTGTTTTGTATTGTTAATTCTCCCCTAATTGTTATTATTGGCAACATTTAAGGAATTTAATTGGTGGAGCTTGGTGGCTGAGTTGAAAGCACTGTTGCCTAAAAGCAAGAAGATCTTGGGTTCGATTCCCAGGTGAGGGTCCTTTATACGTGGAGTTTATGTTCTCTCAGAACTGTGTGGTTTTCCACATGGGAGCTCCGATTTCCTCAAACAATCCAAAAACATGCAGTTCAGTTTATCATCCAGGGTGTTTCTGTGTGCTTTGCACCCATTGAAAAGCTGGGATTGGCTCCAGCACCCTCCTGCAAGAGATTAATGTTTTGAATGACTATTTAATTAAATTAACTTACCTCACTCATTATGTGCCACAAAAGCTCGACTTTTTCACATGACACTGATCATGTTGACCTGTTCAGAAATACATACCACTCTTCCCTGGATCACCGGACTCAAAGACCAATCAGCGTAGACTTTTTAGCAACAGTAAACATGGTTGCATGGATGGTAAGCCACACAGAAAAGGATAAGACAACCAGAAATGAGTTCTGAACTCACCAGAGCACTCTTACAGAGTTTAAACTTCAATATTTAATTCACTGTCTTTATAACCCCAAATTACGCTGTTGTCTTTAAAAAGCTGTAATTCATATGCTGCTTCAAAATTGTTAGTTTCAAATGTGCCAACGTGTTATGTAATGGGCAGACGTAGTAACAGAATTATGCACATGGTCATTTGTGGCTGGCAAAGCAAGATTGTTACATGCATCTAATTAGATTATAATTTGCTTTAGGTGCAACCATTTCTGTCTATCACTGTTTCTCTTTCACAGGGTTCTCCAGTGTTGGCAACCTAATTTTCACATGGCAGCGTGCCACTGAGCTCTATCCAGTCCGGTTTTCTAGTGATGTAAATCCCAACTCGCCTTTATCTGCCACACAAAATACCCAAATATTCTGCATTCTAAAAATATTCTATTCTCAAAATATTAAGCATCTTGAAATTATAAGTATATAATCTAAGATTAAAGTGTGTCTTGGATGTCTGCTAATACCGACTACAACGGAGGAGTTTGAGTAAGAACAGTTAAAGCCGTTTTTGTGGTTCCATTTTACAAATAAAACAGTACATAAATCAATCTGTAGAGAGAGCATTAGCTAGTATTTGATATTTTATCATATGTTTAAAGTTTTAAAATCTTACTTTAGGTACTATCTTTATTAATCAGATGAAATGGTTCATTTAATAAGCTAAGTAGCTCAGACTAATTGTTAGTTTTCCCTTTTTTGTTTTGATTATGTAGTTATTTAAACTTTGAGAAGTTTTAGTAATTTTACGCTTTAAGGTAGTTGATTAAGTGATTTTGAAAGCATTACATTGGATTTACTGATGCATTTTAATTAATAAAATTCAATGCTTAATCAAATACTGAATATTTACAATATGTATAAGTAAAAATAAAATTAGTATTTATCTCGACTTCTCATGCATCAACATTGTTTGGTTTCTTTGTAAATAAGTTCAGACAAGGACAGGTCAGTTTGTCCATCTTAATAAGGTAGACCAGCGGTTCAATGGTACAGCTCAGATCCATGATGGAAAAGACAGCCGTGACAATCTCACAGCGAAACGTGACAAACTTAAAAGCAGCGCCAAATGGCATGAGTGCCACTGCTGGCAGGTAGTTGACTATGATAATCGCAAGGATAATGACCACCATCTTAAAAGCTTTTTTCTTCACTGGAGTCATGACCTCTTTTCCAGCGACACTCTTACGCAGCACTATGATGATAGACAAGTTGCAGAACACCATGACAATGAAGGCAAACAAAATGACACCAGCAAAAGCATCACTGACGGCTATTACTCCCACGATGCTCTCTGTGATCGAGTAGGCCAACACCAGTGCCCACACCAGGGCTGAAACGGCATGACGTGCACGGTTGTCCCGGATGCCCGTGAACACGATGGGGTGGACCACAGCGACGTATCTGTCCAAGCAGATGCAAGTCAGGAATAAAGGAGCAGTATCTTTGATGCCATACGCAAAGTTCTGTAAAGGCCAGATGGCATTGTCATTCAGGTACAGTCGGTTTACCAGCTCCACCGGAGTCATTAGGCAGAAAAAGGCATCCATCAGGGCGAGGTAAAAGATGAACACGTCAGACGTAGAGCCTTCGCTCTTGTGTGTTACAATATGCCACATAACAATCAGATTGGAGGGCAGGCCCAAAAAAAAGTTGAAAACTTTCACAGCAAGGTAAAAGGCGTAGCCAAATGGAGCCACGGCACACTCGGGGTGCTCGTACCACAGCACTATGTGCTTACCAGTCACTGTAATGTTCAGCGCTAGTTCTGAAAAGTTATTCATGTCGAACAGATCAAGGGACCTACAAAGGAAAGGGAATTCATGTTTGAATACATTTTTGGCAGAACAGTTTTACTACTTTTACTCATAAAGTAATAAAGCAAGGACTTATCCATGTCAGCATATCAGGGTATTAAACTAAAATGTTAAATATATTTGATTCGCGTGGTTGCTTTTATACATTATGATTTGTAATACGTGACCATTTTTATTATTATGCGTACATTACAAAATTATTGACAGAATTAAATGTTTTGCTTTGGAATATGTTCCCATACACATGATTTGCATAGTACTTCCATTCTATTTATCTTTCTATTTTTCTCAGAACAGGAAGAGGTTAGGAAGAGCAGGTTAGTCAGAGCATTGTTAGAACAGGAATGCACCTTCACCAACACACACTTTTGTATTAACTAAGACAATTTAGTTCAGTAGTGCCATGAATTCAGAGCCAAGGTACCAAGGAACACAAAAAGGAACATTTCTCACAGACAGTAATCAAAGGAAATAATTAACCCTAGATATCTAATCAGGAATCCATCTTGACCAAATCAGTTGCATGTGTTCTGCTCACATGTTTCGTTGGATGTGCCATTAATTAAAAAATAATAAGAGATCATTGTAGAACCATTAATATTCATCATGGACCATGTACAATACAATTCTTTCAAATACCTGTGGAGCTAAGTCTTTGACTTGTCTGTGAGAAGTTTGCCTTTCTCTAATCTAAATCAAATGTTAATGTGAATGTGTTCTAATTTCTTAGACTTAATTAAAAAAAAAGAATGTGAGATTGTTGGGAAAGTTTTATTGGATATTTTGCTTAGTTTTAAAATGTAATTAATATAATGTTAAAGTGACATTCTGTTGTCTATAAAATACTATTAAATGGGGAAAAGGTAAAAAAAATAATTTGTGTAGTTCTTTGTCTACACTATCTTTTTAAAATGACAAATTATTGTTTGTCAAATTATAAACAAATTATCGACACAAAATCTTTCTAATTGGGTATCGTATCAAAATTTCTAATATTCAAAAACTAATTTTCAACCCTCCTGTTTTGACATCAGTTTTAAAATAATTTATAATAATTTACGTATTTTATTTTGTATTATCTCTTGTTACAGATCAGAGGTTATTTATACAGTTGGTCAGATGTAATCCAAAATCAACCAAAAATAAGTCTGCTAGTATCTGCTCCCATTTTGGTCATGTCATTACCAACAAACTTAAATTAAGTAAAAAATTACTCCTTGCATTCAGTCATAACTTTTAGCATGACACAATGACATAAAGACTATCTTTATTATATTTAATAATTGAAGTTGATGTTCATGTTCTTGAACTCCTGGGATTTTCATTTTAAACTTTATTGAATGAGCAGGTATTTGTTTAAACAAATAAAAAATATAATATATGCAGGAATCATTTGCAATTAAAATCTAAGACTGTTATGGAATTTGTTCCTTTTAAGTTTGTTTAACATTTTATAGGTTACGATTTCAAACTACATTAAGTTCCATGCCAGATATTCTCACAATGTCATTTATCAGTTTTTTATCAAATGTTCAATAAGCTTTAAATAAAAATAAAAACTTACCCACACAGTTGTCAATTTCCACAAATATTTGTCCTAAATCTTTTATTTTACTGGACCTGTAACTTGTTCCACACCACTTACTGACCTGTCCTCAATTTAGCCCTCATCTCATCTGGGCCACCCAATTATAAGGGCTCCCCATTGGGACACCCAGCCACGGCACTTGACCAATCAGCACAGTGCTTTTGGAAAAATATTGTATAGAGGAACTGATTCCTTTACCTAATTAGTCAGAGTAGGCCAAGGTGCTAATTTAGAAGATGTTTAGATATAAGTATCATAATGAGAACGTTAATTTTAGTGATGCAAGTGCAGGTAGGCCGCAGTAAACAGGTGATGCAAGGCTTAAATGAGTAAATCTAGTGTAACATCTTGCAGATGCATCTTTTTGGCCCTAAGCAAAGTCACAGCTGGAGTACAGTTGCAGCAGAAATGAACACGAACCTGTCAATGTTTGTGTTGAGGGATTCGAGTCGTAGTTTGGAGAACATTTCAATGTATATTTTCCCACTTCTCCCACCCAAAAATGTTTCTTAGACAAATGTTAGACTATCTGGCTGATTTTACTAGAGTAATGTAATGTATATCTATATCATCCAAGTGCTCCATTCATCAATACAGAAGAACTTCAGACACTATCACACAATAAATGCTGCAATACTGGAGTCAGTGCTTAGAAAGAGGCTAAGTAGATAATCGTTGTGGGTCTTTATTTAGTATGGTGGCATGATACACATTAGATTTATTTAGGTCTAACCATATAAACTTCATTTCTTGTGCAATAAAGGCCCGGCATTTTCTCAGTAACGATACAGCATCTCCTTCCTTGGAACTGTAATTTCCGGAACTTCTTCAGCTCCTCAATGGTAGTCCCCAGAGTACCTTTCAGTTCATCTCTCAAGCTCAACTTTGTTCTGTTTTATACCTGCGGGTTCTTTCAGAAGATTCACATGTATGTCACCTACATGTCAATTCAAATGTAAAGTACCTATTTGACTGTTGTTAACATGACAAAGCTCTGGGAGTTCATTTTACATCTCAACCTGTACAGTCAGCAAGTTATGTGACTCTTTCATGCACTCTGATTCAAACGGGTTCCCAATGTTACTTAGAACTGTTCATTTTACTCCATATGGGGTTTCATACTGGTTCAGTTGTCATCAAAGATAGTATTGCATAATCCACATTGCATAATTCACTACAAAAGTTCTAACAACGATCATCTTTTAACCAACATGTTATGTTAACGTTTCAAATGTTAAAATCCTTATGGGACCTTGATCTGTGAGATCTGTTTGGTTTCTTACACCTTTTGATGAGTAAACATGCATCGGGTCAAATTAACATGGGAACATCACTGCTTTTTCAAAGAAACAAACATAACAGAAGGGTTAAACCGTGACCTTTTTACCGGCTCTTAAAAAAACCTACTTTAAGACACCTAGACGTCATAATTCTCGTTTATAATCGTTTACAATGACTCACAAGCGTTCTTTGCATTTGGGACTTTACTGCCACCAGGGAGCAGCATCTGAGCACAGTTTGGGCTTGAAATATGTACACCATAGTGAGCACATGTGCCCAGAGCGGTGGGCAGCCCTAGCCATTGGGCCCAGGGAGCAGTTAGGGGTTGGGTGCCTTGCTCATGGGCACTTCAGTCATGACCGGCTGGCTCTAAGATTCTAAATGGCAACCTTCCTATCACAAGCCCAGTTCTCTAACCACGAGGCCATGGCTGCCCCATAATAAGTGTGTTCCATTTATTTAAATAAGATTATGTTTGTTAGTTAGTTAGTTAGTTAGTTAGTCAGTCAGTCAGTCAGTCAGTCAGATAAAACAATTGCCAATAAAATTAAATCCCCAAAACTTCCATGACATATACACATTTAATGTGTTTACAATTTAGCAGGTTTCTGAAACACATTTACTATGCTGTTTTTAGAAGAAAACCTGGCTTGGTGTTTTACAATTTTTTCCCCAAAGTAGCCACAGAAGAGGAAATGAGCTAGGCCTAATTTTAGCTCTGTACTGGCAAACAACACAAGACGTCCACTGTTTCAATGAGATTTGAACAGTTCTATTGTTTGACCACCAGGGGGCAAAATACAGCAAATAACAAAAAACTTTAGTGAACTTCTTAACGTTTGTTTTATACTGCAACGCGCACGCGTGCACGCACACACACACACACACACCCCACAGGCTGTG
>JAYDZG010000043.1:22453546-22467683 GCA_034509265.1 Microcambeva bendego
GCCGTGGGAGGAGGACGCGGTTTCCTCTGCGCACACGCCGCAGGAACACAGCGCACCGATTGGGAAAGAGAGGAAACCGAGCAGCACGCACTCGCACACACGCGCAGCACCGCCACTATTCTCCTCTATTGTCTGAGAAAAGCGGACCGAACCTGATCCACTAAACGATGAACCATAAAGCTCGGACCGGTTCAGCCTGACAGCCATCTTTAAGAACAGAAACGGGGCTGGCTTTGCGTGCAGGCTAATTTTTTTTTTTGTAAGATTGGGAGGAGGGAAAATTCGCCCTTTCCTTTGAGGTAGGATATGGAGCATAGCATTTAGCCCCATACAGCTCTCACACACTTTTTTTCCTTCTACACAGTCCGCTGATTTAGCGACGCGCTTTATTTTGCGCTGTTCGGTATTATTAACGTTCGGTTGTTTTTGCGCGGTTTATCCGCATTGTTTTTGGGTGGCGCATAAACAATATTCCGCACGCTCTCACGTTGCGTTTAGGCCCTGCGCTACAGATGTAAACGCAAACGTACCAAAACCACACGAACGAGATCATTACAGGATCGCTTGTGTCATTACTTGGGATTTAATCCGACCGGGTCTAATCCCGAAACTAGTTTTATTAATCCGATTGTGTGTTTTAGCAGTCTTAACGACACGTCGGCTGCATTCACTCGGCGGTCCCGTTACTAACCGAACATATCAGAATAGATCTATTAAGCGCAAAGTCGGGAGGAAAGGCGCACACGCGGTGGTTAGAGATTAGCGCACAGCACCGCAGAACAAAGGAGAGACGTCGGCGCATTTTCAATGTTAATGTCGACCGACGTTGCGTCCATCATGCTGCCCGTTAGTCGGGGACTGATGGAGCGGGACAACCGGGACTTGGAGACGAACCCCAACCAGGTTCAGCAGGCACAGAACCAAAGCCCGAACCCGGTGCGAGGGATGAAGCGTGGAGACCCAGAACCAGACCCGCATGGACCAGCTGCTGCTCCTCTTGGGGACTCCGTGGGGGCTGAGTGCAAGAGACCCCGCATTGAAGTCGGTGCAGACATAGGCCAGGTGAGTACCTGAAACACACACTTCTTTGTTTGTCAACGTGTGCGTAATCATTTTAAAACCAGACATTTAAAGAAGCTTGATTTGTAAACTGTCACTGGTCACTCAGTCCCTGGTGGGATTTCAGGGTGTCCCATTGTTGTCCTGGTGCAGTTTGATTATTGTCTGTAAACCATTTACAAGTAACAGAACCCATATGATTTACACCTTGAACCTCTAACACCCTGGTTGATAAGTGTGAACATTCAGAAAAGCACTTCCCATTCCATGCCACCTTTGTTCACAGTTCATACCCTTTGTGCATTGTTACAGGGTGAGATCTAAGGATATTGGATCAGTTTTATTAGTTAGCATTTAGCACAGACCTTTTAATAGAATATAGAAGAATTATACTACTGGAACATCTGGATAAACTAAAAAACTGCTGCAAGCTATTATGTAACCATGTCACATCTAGGGTTCACTTATGTGATGTTACTCTAGTCGGTTAATTACATCGTGAAAGCAGAGGCGATGCATACATTCTACAGAGGCTAGGGGGGAGCAAAATGTCTTTACTTTATTTAGTGTGACCGTGTTTTTAAGTATGAGTTGCATTTTTAACAGGTTTCTGAGCTAGGCAGTCTAGTGTCCTAGGTATGATGTTTAAACCAAATCATTCACAGAACTGTAGTGCAACATTTGATAGTGTTAAACATGATCCAAGAAATACGGTCGACCAAGGGGATATTAAATTGCGCTACTATGATGTGAACCAAAGAAAACGCTCTACATCCGTGGGATTTGATCCTCGTTTTAGGATGGATGTAGTATTTTTTATGTCTAAGTCTTCAGTCTATAGTGTTGTGCAAACAAACATATGCAAACCAGTATTGCCAGACCAAAAATATTACAAAGACAAACTCTTTCAGTTGTACATTGTATTTTAAGGGTACAGTTAGTCTATAATAAAACTCTGAGCTGAGCACTGGACCATTGGAAAATCTGACATACCCGTAGTGTTTGGGCAGCTTTTTTTGTAGTGCTGTAGATGAGTTTTTGTAAGGGCAGAAATGAATCACTGCATCCACATGATCCAAGAAATGTAAGTTGCTGCAGGCCAATGTGTATTCATGTCACATCCAGGGTTTACCATCAGGCTTTTCTTCTTTTATCGCAGTAGCTGCATAGTCGGCCAAATGAGCATAAATTTGAAAAATTAGGTATCCAGAGTAAACAATTAAGAGTTAAAAATGCTATGCTTTCTTCATTGAACTGGTGAGCTAGATTGTTGCTGTTGTTATGATGCCAGTATAGCAAAAGGTTGAAAAATGTTAAACAGGCCCTCAGACGATCCAGATGAGTTTCCATGTGGTTTTGATGATTCAGTGCAACCACATGACCCTAAAGAAGTAAACACCCATATGCCCATTTGTAGCAGCGTCAGACCCAGGTTGGTATGTGCTATTGCTTTTGAAAAAGGAGCACAAAGGTTCATCACTGCATTTACAAACCCCCAAAATGCAAATTGCTGCAGACCATTATGCAGCACTGTTGCACTCTGGGTTTACCAGTTGGGATTTGAAGTATATGTTTCGATTTCTATTAGCTCATATAGTGTCCATAGAAACAGCAAATTAGTTATCGATTTTTAAGGATGTGCAATTTATTGTATGCAAATGAAAACTGAGCCTGTAGTCTGTATGAATGCGTTTGAGCATGGATTCATCAGATTTACTGTTGAGGCAGCATGGTTCAGTTCATTTTCTTTAATCCCTTATCCTAATTAGGGTTGGGGAGGGGTGCTGGAGCCCATTCCAGCTCTTCAACGGGTGCAAGGCACATGGTAAAACTCTGGATGGGTCGCCAGTCCATCGCAGGTACCTACAGTAGAATTCAGTGTCTCCAATCAACCTGGTGTCTTGTCTTTGGACTGTGGAGGAAGTACCCGGAAGAAGCCCACACAGACACGGGGAGAACATTTTTTGTCTTTTTTTAAGGTTAGAAGGATTTCTGGGTTTTGGAAGGTTCTTTCATACACAGTCTAAGATATTGCAATTAGAACCTTTCATCAGTGTAGTAGAACAGATATTAAAGCTTGCTGTTTTTAGTTACGTGACCCAAAATAAGTTTGGTACAGTCCTTTGGTGTACATGATTAGATCTGTTCAAGTTTGAGGGATGGTTGAGGTAGTTTCTTGGACTGGATGTAAATGACACGCTTTGTAATCTAAGTGAGTAGTTAGCCTGATTGCTTTTTAGTTGGTCTAAATGTTTTCAAAATCTTACAAAAACCATCATTTCATGTTGACAATGCTGCTATTGTAATACAATAGAGATTATGGGTGGGGGGAGACATGTACAAGCAAGTACAATTTAGGTTTGCTGATGCGTCATTAGTAAAGTTCTATTATAATTGCTCTTATATCAATTTCGCAAAAAAATAATGTGCACATCATATCTTTAAAGGTTAGCCTTTGAGTCTCTTCCTAAAAACCATAAATATGATCAATATTTCCTTTAGTGTGATTATTCAAGCACTTGTGTAAACAACGTTTTGTATGAATTGAGGTATTGAATGAACGAACACTTAGTAGCCCTTGCTTTTAGTTTTAGATGTTCTGAAAAACAGCTTCCACTGGGCCACAACAACGACATGTCGGGCACTTAATAGTGTGTTAAATTAGTAACATCATTGGTTCTGTAATTTCTATGCTGGGACACAATCAGTAATTATGTAATTTGAGATGCTGCCCAGGTCCAACAAGAGAGGGCTCAAAGCAGGCCAGAATAATGTGCATGTTTTTACCAGAAACATATTTTGTATGTGATTAATTGAAATAGTTTAATTACACGTAGGCAGATTGTCATAAAGTCAGTAACTAATTCCATGATGTTAAAAGAGATGGTCGTTATTTAGAGATTAATAAAGTACATAATTAAGTTGGCGATGATCCTACCATACTAAAAATAAACTTAATTTAAAGTAGGTTGGTGTAAAATGTCTCTGGATCACGTTCATGCTATTCCTGCCACGTTTAGTAAACAGTTTGAAGCAAAACAAACCCAGGTTGTGAGTTCACATCTGCATCGTTTTAAATCCACCCTTGATATTCTGCAGAGCGTTCTGGAGGATTACGTTTGTTCATGCCTCGTACCTTATCATTTCGCTCCTGCATTTGCCTCTTCAGCATTCTAGGGAATTACCCCATGTGGTGCGCCTGTCCGAATGGATTTTCTTTGATTTATTACTGCACATCCTATACATGCTAAGTGAGGCAGTATGGGAGTTACTGGAGCATATGATTGTGTTAAAATGATAAGTTTCTGTCCTCAGAGTCGTCCTTGCCGCCCTAGTGTTAGCTGGATAAAAACAGAAAAAAGCAAAGTATTACAATGCTTTCCACATCTGTGTGTGTTTAAGTAAGGGGATAGGGGGAAGGGACCCTTGAGGAATGAAGGGAGAAAGGGGGGAATGGAGCCGGATTTTGAAAATTTCCAGACTAGCCTGGCGGTTTGTGTGATATTTTATCTTCAGTGACGTACTCGCACTGGGGCCTCAGTAAGACTGCTGGGAGACAATGGATAGAGATGAGCTAGAATTTGATAGCCTTATACCTGGACATTTAACCTTACCCATTATGATCAGATGTTCTGAGGCTGGCTAGTAAAGCAGCAGATGATGAAGAATGTGTTGGAGTTGACTGAGTCTTGTATTTTAAAATTGTGCTGACTGTATTATTTGCTTGCATATGGTAGGAACAATTACTTGTCGGAAATGGTTCATGAGCATGTTGCTAGTCACATTATAGACACTATCAAGCATACACATAAAATCAGATGGACTCCATTGTTTAATGGGTGTATTTATGACATCTTATAAAAAACAACTTGACAAAGGGGTGCGAGGGATTAAGGAGCTATTTTAGGAATATAGCTGTGGCACCTTGGAAGGAAGCTTGTTTAATTGACCTGTACCTTAACCTCTGAGTGACCACTGCTATGCTTCTGTAAGACGTGTTAAACCAACCAAGACTTCTGCTTATGCGACCTGATTGGTGGTCCAATCAGCATACATATGCTCTAAAAAAAACATGCATTACTTTACATGTACTGGTTGATCTTATTTGCCTTTTGCAATCCATACTTGAGTAAATAAGTGAGTGTCTTGCTCTGAAGGGGAGATAAAATAAAGATTTAATATACAGTATATAACAGTAGATACATGTGTAGGTCGTTCTGGATAGTGCTAAACTTGTAAATGTACACAACTTGTTACTTTAAATAATACTTTTAAGGCGTATGACACTGGGCATTCTATCATCAGCCCTTAAGACAAAAGCCATTATTCATCAGAGCTACCTTGGATAGCCTCGGCGTCTGTATTTTTCCATTGGCGCGCACTCTGTGTGCCTCACTCTTTTTATCTTAATGCCTTCCATCTGTTTGAGTATGAGTGGCCGTCTCTTGCGCCAAAGTACTCCTCTTCCTATGCATTATTTAGCATCGTCCCAGCTTAAGGCATCCATCTGACTTCTCTTGCTGTTCATCTCTGCCTCTTACTCCACAGCCCTGGGGTAACTAGTGCAAAAATCTGTGAGTTGTGTTTAAGTGAATGTGTTGTACGAGCGGGTAAGTGTGTGGGTATTATCTTTCTAATGGGTCATCGTCCCAGCTTAATGGTGTAGCCCTCCTCCAAACTGCAGCAAGACACACTCCTGGTTTTAATACACTCAATGCAAGGCAGATGGACTAAGGGGGTGGGGAGTGGACCTGAGGGAACACTGTGTGTGTGTGTTAGGGGGAGGGTAGGGAAAAGTGCCATGTCCATGCAGCCCCAAAAATGGTATCGATCCTCAATGACGAGGCTTTCTGAAAACTCGGCCCCAGTGCAAAAAGAAAATTTACTACTAGATTGGAAAGATAAAAAGACTCATTTCACACAATAGAAAGGAAAGGGCAAACTAGAGGGCTTAAAGAATGTGAAAGCGAGATGGAGAGAGACAGTCGAAGGGAGTGTCGGTGAAGAGGAAAATGATTGCCAATCGTTAAACCTCTTACTCTGCACAGATGTCAGGTCCTGTAACGCAGACATTACTTGCACTCGGTAAATCTATCTGAGTGAAATTTGCTGAACGTACACTTTCCACCTCAGTCTGGAAAATAACAAGAGCACTTACACCACTGTCTGTTTTTGTACTGAGGATTCTTGTAGAGATTCTGTTTACCAATTCTGGCCAGCTGCAGCTTAAAGTAGCAGCATATGTGAATCACACTGATAATACATCAATCTATCAATTAAAATAATTTTGCTTGGTCTTCAGTTCCCTTTTGCTGTTCTTAAGAGGCAAACAAATGGTGCACCTGGTTTGTAGCGAGTTGAGGAAAAGACCCTGGTACTTGAGGAGAGTGGTCACTACAGTCCTCAACACGGTACTTTGACTCCTACTTCGCACAGCAGGTTTGAGAGGCCCACTCCAATCAAACTCCTGGTCAAGACTTGCCCTTGGGTTGTATCCATCATGAGCTCCCCAGAAGGTGGTGGCCCTGTGTAAGTCGAGCCACAATACATTCTATTGTTTGGGTGTACTATTCGTATAGCTCATGTACACATCTGCTTAAGATCTGTTACTCCGTGTTTACTCTTGGGCTTAGAGGAAGGTGGGGAAAAGGCTAATGAATTATTCAACTGTTATATTTTGCTCACAAAGCTTTCACTATTTTCATCAAGAAAGGCATTGTGGGAAACATTGTGATGGTTTAAGATGTAAAATAATTGGAACCTGGCCTAATAAAATGGCTAAAGCTGTAAACCTAAGGACTTTGCAGGCATCCGTGTAAAAACCTTCTATCATCCATCTCGTAATAGCAGTAAAGTATTTTTTTAATACTAAATTATTAAGAACAATATAATTGACAAAATTTTCTTGCATATATAAACACATTCATCTATAAATATATAACATACATTTTATGTAAGCTCAGCTTAATTTAATTTCCCATATAAAATTGACTCTGGAGGAAAAAGAGGCTTGGGATTGTGACATGCACAATTTTATCTTAGAAACCATAGATTCAAACAGATTTTTTTGTTTTATTGCTTGTTTAAATTTTTCCAACGAGTATAGGTAGGGGACTTAACTTCCTTCTCATGTTTACTTCTCTCTAAAGAAGGCAGAATGTTAAATGTCAAGTGTTTTATAATATTGTTGTAGTTAATGGGAAACTCGGGCAGCTTTGTAACCACTAAAACCGAAGGTTTATTCTCTCGATTTAAATATAACTTTCAACTCTACAGTTTGAAAACCTTTTTAAAGTATTAGGTACTGTAACATTTTTGGCTAAATATTTGTGTTAATCAGGAATTCAGTATGTAGCGCACACAAGGCATTTCTATTGGTTAAAAGAAAATGGTGCTTAATGCTTGTTCTATTATGCTTTATGGATTGGGTTGTTTAATGATTAAGACTTTGCGGTGGGGCTTAAATTGGCAAACTTGTACGGTATCTTAACTGCTGAGCTACTTCTGCTCTAGTGTTGTGCCAGTATTAGTTGCAGGGTGGAGAAAAACTAGAAGAATAATCTTATATGGTTTAAGCTGGTTTGCAATTTCCTAAACTAGAGTACGGTAAAGTTTGCTGTAAATGTTCTTCTGTAAGTCGCACGTCTGCAAGTCGAATAATAGTGCAAATAATGGAACTGTAAAAAGTGGATAATAATCTAATCTTAATCTATCATTATCAACATAAATTTTTCCCAGGTATTTATAAGATATACGATTTTTTTTTTCTCCAGAATTCCATATCTTTATTTCTGCAAAGTAAGCTGTTTGTCTTAGTTTGCAATGGAAAAGCAGCTGAGACTTAGACCCTAGCTTTGCCAGTTTCTAAGAAATGAAATGGAAACGGTTTTAAGTGCCAGATTAAACCCTGCAGTACTGGTACTACTTCAGTCTTAACCCATCTGGAAGTGATTTACCATATTTGGACTCTGCTGCTTATAATACAAAAACAATAACAGCCCTTCATGCTAATCTTACACGCTGGGAAGTGTACAAGGTGCAAAGTGTGCTTTCAACTTTTGCCTCTTTCTTATCAATTCCACACTCATAGATGGTTCAATGATAAGACAAATAACGCCCAAGCTTCCTGGTTTAGCTTTTGCTGTTTGACTAGTCAAACCCCATACAAGCCGATTTACTATATCGCTAACAGGAAAGTGGCTTTGGCTTGTGTTAACGAGATCTGTGTTCTAATACAAGTATTAAGTCTTTTGATCCCTCATGCAGTCAGGCCAGACGGGTGGGGGTGGATTACTCTCTGACACTTTGTTAATTGGTTGCTATGCTAACACTTAGCACTGGATGTGTGTACACATTCTGTGCTGTGTACTAATCAACCACCATCCTGGATATGACATAGCCATGTTGTGCAGGTCTAAAGTTTACATACACCCCGAATATAGCAGGCTTTTACTTACAGTGGTACGCAGACAGGTTTTTTTTTTACCGATAGAGAATAGAAAATTCTTAGTAGCGAGGTACATCTCTAGTTGTCTTTTGAAGACAGTAAGATATAGTTTTTGAAGATAAAGGTAATTTCACTATAAGTACAAGTATGAAAAGTTATAGTTAAGTTTAAAGATTAAGAAATGTTATCGCACATTGTGTATTATGATGTAGAATTTGAGAAACTGTTATATGGCGGAGGGATAAAAGCTCTTCAGGAGTCTGGAAGTGGAACTCTTAGAGCGCCTGCCAGAGGGCAACCAAGAGAACAGGTGGTAACAAGGGTGAGATGGGTTCTTAATGATGTTAATGGTTCTGTTTGAGGGTTCTCTGTGCTGATATGTAGATTCTCTGAAGAGCCCTTTTGTCTGCCATGGAGCAGAAGAATTTGTGGTACAGTACAGGCTTTAATGTCTCTAAGCACCTGTTTTTTACTTCTGTTAACTAATTATGAAATAAAGACATCACAATGTTAATTGACATTTAATGAATTTAATTTGGTTGTGAGGAAAGTTCCAAGTTGTAGTATGTGTAACCAAATGTTTAAATTTCAGTTTCATTAAAGCTTTCCAGGTCAGACGTTCCTGCATTACTTTACATTATAAGTTTATGTCAACTTTTACCTCCTACTTCTATTAAATAGCTTCGCTTGTAGATTTAGCATTTGTAGTCTGTTATTTACTTTTGCTTGTTTGTATTTTGGTTCCTATTGTAACTGAATACAGTCTAATCAAGTGGGGGGTAAGGGCCTTGTTTAAGGGCTCAACTGTGGTAGTAAAGAATCTTAAAGATCTCTACTCGGTAGTCTCATAACTTAAACTTTAAGCCAAACCACACAATTTCACACAAAGAATAGCTAATTTAAGATTGCCAAAACACTTAAAATGTTATTGTCTCCTTTCACCTCAAGGTGGGAGTGATGTCTCATTGCGGTGAAAAAAGTTGATCATCAGTTATTCTATTTTAAATCCTCCAACTTTCTCCAGTCTGTGACATTGTTTTGATGAAGCTGGTTTATGGGGGGTTGGGGGGGCGTTGGCTTATACTGTGCGAACACTTACCCAGACTAGATTTAAATGTACATTTTGAACATGCTTATCTCTTATCCAGTGCGATTACAATTGGAACAGAACACAATGCCAGCAGTTGATGATTAAGAAGCAGGTGGAGCTTCAACCTGTAGTTTTCTGATTAGTAGTCCAGTACTGTATTTGACATTCTTTTTTTTCCTAAATGTATGTATAATGTAATGCCATCACAATCAGTTTAGTGCTTTGATAATCACAGTAAGTGTGGGGTGTTTATCTGCTTAATCTTGAGTGTTAGACTGAGATCAGCTTTTATATGAGCAGCGCTTCTGCAGCGGCCGTTTTGATTATTGACTTCTCTGGGCTAATAATGCCAACACAGCCCAGTGCCATTTTTTTTTATCCTGAGGTCGATTTTAATTGCCCTTATAGGACTGATAGGATTGCGCACACATATTACCATGGCAACTTTAACCTTTCACCCTGTGGTTTGCACAATAAACTGGGGTGTGTGCCGCCAATGAGGATTGCGACAGGCTGTAATGAACTCATTCATTGAGACCAGCCAAACACACACTTTGAAGCCTACTATACACTCACTGTTGGTTTACTGGACTCTCGCCTATGGAAAATAAAGCGCACTGCTGTTTTGGTTTATTTTTAAGGTGGGGAAGGAAAACAGTTAGGTAATTTAAAGAGACAACAAATGATGGCGTGCTCTTCTCTTTTTTGTTATTAGCAGAAATGTTGACATAAAAATGAAGCAGATTTGCCAAACCATGTTCATCAGCTTAAACCTGCTTTTCAGCTCAGTTTCCTTACGGTTTTTTAATATTTTGGTACATTTTTAACACTTGGTGCCCAGATGGCACTTCAGCGTATTTGAACCTCAGTTCAACTCTTGGCTCTGCTACCAGTCAGCTAGGCATCATCTAGCAGGCAATATTGGTATTTTCTGCTGCATACAAAAATGTGAAAAAGGACCGGTCTAAGTGGGTGGGGTGTTTAAAGATCCCGTGCAAGGACCCTGGTTAGCAGACTGAGGCATCTGTGCAGAAAGCATGGGCTCCATGGACTACACACAGGATTTGCTCGCAGCCTATACCCTCCTAGAATGCAATCAGGGTCTTCGGCATTGGAAAAAAATGACTAGACTCAGGGTAGGAAGGGAAAAAAAGGCATAAATAAATAAATAATTTGACACTTTATGAATGGACATTTGTTCAAGAAATTGGTCATTACTTCAGTTCTGTACACAGCTTTAATCATGTATCCTTAAAAAGGCTAATCTGCCTTATCCTTGCCTTTCTGAAATGATCACTAATACTCTAACACTAAGGCCTTATACTGTCTTTTGCTAATCCTTAAACAGACTCTTTTTGCTTCCTGCCCCAGTAGCCCAGTTCAAACAGTCTTTGCTATCAAATGAACAACGAGAACGTCTCACACCAGCTGCTGTTAGCTGTTCTTGTTGTGGGTCACTTTATGGCATTGCACTATTATTCAGTACAATTGTAATCAATTAAACCCTTAGACTCTTAAAACCTTTAGTATGAAAAGTGAATGAAAAAAACATTTTTATTCCCATTGAATATTACTAAGATTTTATCACAGTACCTTTTATTAATAAAACCCTGAAGCTTAACCTAATTGTGCTTTACCGGTAACTCCTAGATTATCATTTTTCTTCTCCGTTAGGGGTCGTCACAGTTGAGTGTTCCGCATTATTGACTTTGACATGTTGGATTTCCCTCCTGACGCAACCCTTCCTATTTATCCGGGCTTTGAACCAAAACTACAATGCTCTAATTTATGCCTCCTATTTACCTCTAGGATAATTCAGTGTCTCCAATTAACCTGTCAGGACCTTCTTGCTGTGAGGTGAAAGTGCTACCTACTTAGCCACCATGCTGCCAAACTGCTAGATTAGCACGACTACCATTAATACACTAGATTTATGTCACTTTTTATTCCATGAGCTCCAATGTATGTTTCCCCATCCTCCTGCCAGAGGCTGAAATGTGTATGATCCTGTTTAATGGGTTTGTAATAGGACCTGTAAGCTCATTACTTCGAGTAAGCTCTTGCTTAGCTTGGTTTTAGGAGTGTGTAGTGTGTTTATATAGTTTAGAAGTTGAGTGGAATTTGGCACAATGCTTCTTCTCAAGCACTTTACTCATTAAAAGGAGAAGATATGTAGCAAGCTTCAATATGCCACAGCGTTGGGTGAAGTGGCGGAACATTTTCACTATACATGGAAAGGTTTTTACAGTGCATGAGGTCACCCAACATTTTTGTAAGTGCGGCTGATAGATGAAAAAGTACAAATGAAACGGCCAAATTAAAGAGACTACGAGTACATTCCAAAAGTGAGCAGTGTGTGGAAGTCTAAGTGATCTGAGTCATGCAATGCGCTCTGTAAAAACCTAGCCATTGTCAAGATTCGCATGAGTCACTGCAAATAGATCACCTATTCTTAACTCAATGTATTTTTTCTTGCTTTGTGTGAATATAAAAAGTAGACTTTTTTATCTGGCTGCTTATGGGGTTGATTTATTTATTATTATTATTTTTTTAATGCATATTTTATATATGAAGGTATAAGGTACTGGACTAGTAATCCAAAGGTCGTCAGTTCAAACCTCACTACTGCCAGGTTTCAGTATTTTATTTTATTTTTCTGCTCAATCTGCACTATAATTTTGTGGACACAGAGAGGGGGTGTGTAACAAGGATGACGATTGTTGACCGAGGTCTCACACTGTTGCTGGATGTTCTAGGTTTACATTCAAGCATTAAGGTAGGCTGTTATGTGTATTGTAGCTTCCATTTATTCTTCATGTAATTTGAGTCCATTATTATTTTGGCCCTTATGGGTCAAATCTGTTAAAATACAACAAAGATTGCACCAGTTGATGCCACCTTATAGAAATAGTTTGTGTATTGGGTACTACTAAAGCCACAATGCTCTAAAACATGCATTAACACAATATTATTGCCAAAATAGTGGAATTGTTCATATATTGCAAGCACAGATTAAAAAGGGAGTTTTTAAAAGCCATGGATCTGTTTATGTAACACCCAAAAAGAGTAAACTTGAAGTTTAAAGGGAAAAAAATGGAAAACACAGCAAACACAAAGCTGTACACACTTCCTCCTTACACTCAGCCCTTGTTCTTTCAAGTACCCTGCCCTTCTCATCTTGTACCATTTTACTATATACCTCCGTCTCCCCTGATCGTATTCCCTTTTCCTCAATCCAGCTCTCACCTTTTCCATCTATTAACTTGCGGTCTACTATTGCCTTTTGCTATCCTTCCTGTATTTCTTTTTACTTGTACAAGGTGGTTTAAGGTTTTTAGAACAGGAAGGCTGTGTTCAAGCCAGAAAGCAGAGGAGGATGTAATGGCTGCTTAATATGCTGAAACATTTTTTTCTTCGAAATCAAACAACGTATACAGGGTAAAAGTAAATAAATGTGCAAAGAGTGCTTGAGTCCCCCAGTCAACCTAGCACCAACTGATGGATGTCAAGCTCTGAAATATGTTTATTTACATTTACTATGACCGTATATAGTCTGAACGATTACGGGTTAAGGGCCCAACAGCAGCAGCAACCTGGTAGTGTTGGCACTTGAACCACTGGTCTTCTGATCACTAGTCTAGTAACTTCACCACTAGGCTACAGCATGCTTCAGTATACAAATTTGGATACTGCTTTGAAGTCAGGTTTATTATCTTTTTTTTTTTTTTACAAATCTTTTACCTCTCCACTATCAGTGGACCTTGGACAGTATTTTCAAAACAAATTCCCGGAACACATCTGTTCAACTGGAATTATTAAAGTTTAAGATTATATTAGATAAGAATTTATTGATCCACTTAGGCAATGTATTTGAATATAATTCAGTTAAATAGAAATTCAATCACTTAATAGGTAGAGCTTGCCATGAAAGTATTCATCCTGATTTATTTATTTTATACACGTGTCCTTCAAATACATTTACATGATGTAGACGTGAGGGACATGCTAGCACAGCTGTCAGCATGGGTAATCACATTTTTTAGAGACACTTCTTGCTTTCCTTCCATTGTTTTCAGCTTGGACCACCACCATTAAGATGAAGTAGATATTTAAGTGGAATAATTGCAGTGCACTTGGAAAGGATTCACAGCACTTCACTTTTCATCTTACAGCCTTATTCCAATACATTCTTTTTTTCCTAAAAATCTACACACAAAACCCCATAATGACAAAGTGAAAGATTGTTTGGAATTTTTGCAAATGTATTAAAAAACATATGTAAAAAAAGTATTCATAGCGTCTGGCATAATGCTCAAAATTGAGTTCTGGTGCATCCTGTTTCCACTGAAAATTCTTTATTTGTTTTGACAACTGGATTGAAGTTCACCTGTGGTAAATCCTGTTGATTGGACATGATTTGGAAAGTCACACACCTGTCTATATAAGGTCCCTTAGTTGACAGCACAATCCAAGCCATGAAGTCCATGTCTGTCGACCTTCGAGACAGGATTGTATTGAGGCACAGACCTGGGGAAGTGTAC
>JAYDZG010000043.1:22476162-22489007 GCA_034509265.1 Microcambeva bendego
CCCAAGCATTCTGTTCACTCACACACACATACTAACAAATCACAGCAAAGATGGGGGAGACTTCTGGTACTTGCAGCAAGCTGCCTCTGACCTCTAAACTCCCTCCAGTAGCTTGTTACTATACAGATCATGCCCGATCTATGGCGATGGCTGATTTCTGTACTGATTATTCAAATTATTAATAATACAATGGTTTTCACAATCACTACCCACGGTGTAAAATATCTGCAATGGCTAAACAAGGATGGGTGTGTGCTGCATACACATAAGGTGATTCAATCACTTGACATGACAAGAATTTGTATGAATATATTTCTTAAAACAGAAAAGTACTACACAAGCAATGGCAAAGCTAATAGCTCCTACCTTACACAGACAAGCAAAGCAAAAATGTATTCTAAAAAATGTTTAATTAGTTTTAAATCATGTCTATTATTGGTTAAATCTATACATTTCTATAGATTTTATCTTTTACATTTAATTTACAGATGAATTATATAGTGTATTTGCTGCAGTAAACAATTAAACTGTTTAATTTTATGTGAAAGGATTTGCTCCATTTTCAGCATTTAGCTGACGACTTTATCCAAAGGGACTTACAAATGAGGCACATCACAAGCAACCGATGGTTAAGGGCATTCCTTACGATCCCAAAATTGGCAACCAGCCATACCACTGTGTCATCCTAAACTTTTTTTCTTTTAAAAAATCATCTTGATCATTTTACAGTAATGACAGTGATTAAATGTATTCCCCCTTAAAATGAAAAAGTATTTAAAAATATGTTGCTAATGTGTTTTTATGTTTCATTTTAGAACAATGATCCCCTGACCATGGGCTTCCATGGCTACCCCTCATCTAGTCAGGTAAGAGACAAAATCATGCATTACTTGAAATGAACAGAAGCAGCATTGCATAGGGTTTTTTAATCCTGTTATTTTGGTAGAATTGCGCCACCTGCCAAAACCTGCATGTTTTTATAGATAAACTAGGTGTGGGTTTTGTCTCGGGGTTTGATGCTTTTTCGGTCGTTGCATAAAAGAATCCATGTGTACTGAGTATATAGTACACTCTGTCCTTATTCATATTTGTAACACATCAATTTAGAGGTCACAAAGAAGGCCTGTTGCAGATGTCCTAAAGTGTAGTACTGAGCAATCACAACATTTTATTTAAAATATTAAAAAAAAAAATAGTCTATTACACTATATTGTGTTTTCAATGCAAGAAAATTCAAAAGTGGTGCAGTGTGTGTAACTTATTGGCACACTCCCTCTAGTGGTACATTCACTGTGACTTATTACAGTACCTATTGTAGCCTTATCTTGAAAGAGAGTAATTATTAATTTGACCAGTTTCCAGTGCTAGCCTGGTTCAATGACTAAAGAAGGGATTAGTTCAGTTCCCGACATCTTATAAAAGTTTGTGGTGAGTCTGCGTAGCTGTTCAGTGAGTGAGTGATATACTTCTGACGTTTATAAGCTGATGGTTTATTCTCGAGGCTCTTGTTCAAACTTGCTGCAGAATGTGAAATGTCAGCTTCATTAGGGCTTGAACAGTTACAGCTGACATTCTGACTCGTCTCTGCTTAAATGCTGAAAGCACAGCTAAGGTGTGGTGTTCAATGTCAAGTCGTATGCAGTTCTTACCATTAATATAATACCATAGTGTATACTATTTAAAAACAGCTGCATTTGATACAATTTAGATTGGCCTGTAGTTTATTTGATAGTGTTTCTGAAGAATTAAGGCTGATCATGCCATCGCTAAACTGGTTAGTTAAATCCCAGATTATAATCATCCCAGACATAATGGAAAACAAGTCCTTGTCCATATATTCTTCTCAGAGAATTGTCCTGAGGCACTGTAATACCCGGTCAATGCATTTAGTGGATCTAGTAAAAATATGAATCGTTTGTTGTTGGTATAGTCCCAAGAAAGCATTATTGGTGTGACCATTCAAGGCTTAAGCACTTTATAAGTTATAAATTGTCCCTGTTTCAACTTTTTTGGATTGTGGATGTAAACTAGCAAATTGCATTAATTTGATCAGACGAAATATGAAGTATCTTGAAAAATCCTCAAAATGGCCACAATCAAATAAAAGTCTAAGTAAATGTAAGAAACATTGGATTTTTACTGTACATTTCTCATACTGTCCCAACTTTATCTGCTCTAGGGTTGTCTATTCTTTAGTTCTTCATGTTGAGTGCTTTTACATGCAATTCTTTTAAGATTGGAGATTTAAATAGTAGCTTCCAACAGTTCATTTTTATCCCTAAATGCTCCACCCTAGTGTTTGAAGCTGCATGACGGTGTTCTTACTCATGGAAATTTGTGATTTTGTTTGTTGAGATCTGTGCTGAGCTGTGTAGAGGCTATTTTGACGTGCTTATGGCTCAACTGCTAAATGCTGAAAATGTAAACATAGCTGAAGACGGTCCTATTTATATTGGCACGGAGAAGTCAACAACTGTAGCCAGTCATGATCACTACTAGAGAAAGGCCATGCCACAAACTTTACTTTTCTGTTATTCAGTGACAGACACTGAAAACACTTCTAGAAATCACTGACAATGAGCCATAAGCCTACATGTTTGACCCTCTGCGACATATGTCAGTAGCATTATTGGCGCGGGTTTGGTGGTCTTTGGATGCATTATCAGATTGTTCAGTTACTGCAGATAATCCTGGTATCATCCCAGTTTTATCCTGCTTTCCCTTTCTCACTAATCTCTCCATCCCTTTCTTTATCCAGTTAGTACCATCTGTTTAACTCCTGTCCTTTAGAGCAACACGGCTGGCTAGTTTCGGATTAGAATAAAAGGGATTGGGCTATGTTATGTACATACTTCAATTGTATTAGGGCTGTGGTGGGTCATTGGATGATAAAAGGAAATTCATATCATTAGCCTTCTCATGTTCTGGTGATCCATTAACTGTGAACACTGACTGGCATCCTACGATTCCATTAGCAAAGCACTCCATTAGGAGTAGTGAGGATGGGTATAGTCGTGGCTATTGTCCACAGAGGATAATGCTTTCAGTAGAGAATGCAAGGCTAACCATTGTCTCAGATTGCACATTTTGAATATAAAGAGTTCGGTCGGGGTTTTTCAAGCTAGAACATAATGCAAGAGTTATATTTTCTTCACATAAAAATTTGTTAATTGAACCATTCATTTGTAATGTAGATTCTGTACACACAACCAATTAATGTTAAAATGCATTGAGAATAATGCATGTCAGAAATGTAATCATACAAAAGAACCTACTTCATTGAATTCATTGCATTATGTGTAATCTAACTCTAACAAGTTACATCTAGCCTTTGTCAAACACATCTGTCAAAAGATTAACACCAGTCCAAAATTCTACAATACAAACAGCGTCAGGAAAATCTTCACCCCCAAACACCAAATCTTTAAAAACATTAAATGATATATTAAAAACCACTGAATTTCTTCACCCTTACAGTAACGCAAACACTCATCCCTGTACACACATAATAAAAAGCAATCTGCAACACAAACAAGTACTAAGATCATCTCCAGTCATTTCCAAAAACAATGTAAGAAATGAAAAATCATTTTAACTCCATGTTGATTAAACATCCTCCTTATCCCTATACACCCAAGCGAAGAAACAAAGCTCAGATGCCAATAACGATCAACCAAACTCATTACATGTTAAAATAGTTTGTTTTCTAGCAGCACTGTCGAACAGCACCAGAACAAAATTCTACTTTACAAACAAATCCATTAAATCTTCACCTCAGTCCCTTCCAGAAACATCCATATAAAATATGGACTTGTAATCCAAAGAACACCAGTTTAGTCGCTTTGGATAAAGGCGTCTGCTAAATGCTGAGAATGTAAATATTCCTTATACAATCATGTGAACAGACTTATCGTTATACACATAATTAACAAAGTAAATCGACCTGCAAATTGACCAATTATATAATATTATATTAATACATTATATAATGTTTTATATAGAACCTCTTACATCATATCAACGATAGTAGCCATAGCAGCTGACATGTTCCTTGTACATGTTCCATTTTTTTCTGCTTTTTAGCAGCAGTGCCATTCTGGTCAGGAGTGTCAGAACCTAAAATGGAAAAGCTTAGACAGATCTTGGGTAAAAATCCTCCATCTCGCAGCTGGAAAAGTGCTATGCCTTTATGTAAAGTAATAATCAACAGCTTCACTGCTGCATTTTAAACCAAAACCTGGTGTTGTTAATGGTCCAGTCAAGGTCCTCACCTTAATACTATTGATGATCTGTAATTACTCCTTATCATTACTCCTTGACTAAACTGGTTGGAAATT
Source organism: Microcambeva bendego (assembly GCA_034509265.1). Lineage (NCBI taxonomy): Eukaryota > Metazoa > Chordata > Actinopteri > Siluriformes > Trichomycteridae > Microcambeva > Microcambeva bendego. The sequence goes on from JAYDZG010000043.1 coordinate 22,480,500, forward strand.
GCTACATGACATTGTGCAAAATTGGACAATGTCATGGAGCAATTTTCTGCAAATTGCTTTTCAAAACGACTGCTTGCTGTTATGGTGAACGAAGATATTTTACCATGTTAACTATGGTTATATTACGTGTCTTACGATTAGGGGAGATAAAAATAAATAATATAAATGTTTAAAAAATTAAAATATAGTTTAACTACAGTTTGTACTATATTACATAGTGACCATCTTTTATGGAACAAAAGTTGTTGTTGTAAAGCAAATAATTCAAGAGCTCTTCTTTTTCTACATTTTCATTGGTCCCAGAGGTTCAAACAGCCCCAGATTTCTTACCCAGATGACAATAGAGCAAAAGGTGCCGGGAGGGGTGGGACAGTCGGGGGTAAACGGGACGGCTGCAGAGGGGAAAGTCGGCAGGTATGACCCAGGGCAACAGTAGGAGGAGGGACTTAGGATCGGTGGGCGGGACAAGCGAGCAAATGGTATTAGGCAGAGGGGAGGAGAGATGGAAGACACGGGCAGGAAGAGAGACAGAATTAGAGATGAGCAGGCAGGGAAGAGACAGCAACAACACACAGCGAGAACGCCTGTGAGTGGGATCTACAGAAAACCCAGAGGTGGGGAGGGGGCACAACACGGAAATAGATTGAGAAGAGGTGACTGAACGAGGGAGATTTTGAATGTGACCAGGACTGGCTCGGAAAGCCAGAGATAAGGGAGAAGGAAGAAGGAGCCATCTGGTCCCAGTCCGAATACGATGATGGGACTGTATTATCCTAACATACTGTCGGTAAGTCGTCCGTCCACATGCTGACAGATTTTTGCTCTCTCAGACCTGTGCATTCACTGCATTGTGTGTTTGCTCGGAATGTGATCTGGTACGCAGCGCTGTTATTAACATGATGACAGCTTGTGTATTTAACCCATGTTTCTGTTCGCCTCACCCTGAATGCAGGCTCGTTACTCTGCAGTATTCATTTAGAAAGTTTCTTGTGAGCAGGAAATGTCACGTGTAAGGTGCTGTATGTAGATTTCATCTGTAGCAACATTCTATCACAGTTTAGTATTTGAATGCATTTAATAATGCCAGGGGGGTTTTCTGTGCATTTTTCTTCATTACAATTTGACAAATACTACTTATAGCACCTTTAAGTCAGTTCATATAATATAAGACCTTTAGTTTAGAATATATGCAACAGTTTAAATTACACATATTATTGACATTCATTATTATGCACAGTTGCTCAAGTATAATCTAGAATTTATGCAAAAATTTAGAGAGGTTTTTTTTATATTCTACTTTAATTCTTATTCTAGTTTCTAGAATAAAACACTACTATTTTCTGTCAAAAACACCCATAAACTATTACTGATCATTTTGAAGTGAATTTGAAATGAACTTATTATACACATATAATAAAATAATAAGTAAACATGAAATGCTATTTTTTGCAGCATTAGCCACTAAATCAATCAAGTTTTATCTTTAAAAGCCTTTGCATTTTATTTGCATGTGATTGACCCACTACACTTAAAACCCAAACGTTTTCACTTCCTATCCATAATGCACTAACATCATTTAATGGAAGTGGTCGGACTGTTAACGATATTAGCTTGAGTGTAGGTGTTGCATTTGGGCCACGTTGACAGAAAGGCCTAGACACTTCTTGATCGGCCCCTGGGTGAAGAAGGAGGGGATAAATTGGGTGAAATGGGGGAAGGGGAACAGAGGATGGAAAGAAAGAAAGCGCTTGGTTGTCCTCCCCTCCAGCTGTCACCCATAACTCTCTCCTGTCTTTTGAGTGGAGGGGGCAGGTGCTAAAAACAGTTGTTCCATCCACTGCTGTCTGTCAGTCACACTCATTTGCCAATGATCTCGTTTCATCTCGTGCATGACTGTATGCCGGGTTAACCTGCAGTCGTTGGCGTCGTGTTGCACTTTAACCTGGTTTAAGTTCTCATAACAGGGCGCATACACAGCCACAAATTATCCGCTGTCTACCTGGGATTCCTGCTAGCTTTTCAATTTTGACCTCTTTTCTCTCCCTCGCTCGGTTCTTTGCCCCTCAGGCTCAAGCAGCTGGCTCGGTTTTCCTTAAAAAGTGCTGGGTGATGGGGGGGGATGGGATGAACTGACAGAAAAGGAATTGATTTAGAAGATGACACTTGTGCATTTGAACAGATTGCATGCTTTCAGAACTGAAGACATATTCAGATACGCTTTAGGCAGAGTTCCAGCAATGCTCGCTTTCTCCAAAAGACTGAGCAGATTTCAAAACTCCTAACCGAAAGATCATACAGCGTCTAATTCACCAGAGCAGAGAACCGGAGGGTTGTTGAAATACTTCTGGAGCCCCACCCGAGCGTGTGCCCTAAGGGCAGGGAGAGACGCCTACCTGCCATTTATGGCTTTATAAACATGCACACTTGGAAAGCAAGATGCGTAGAAGGCTTGAAAGGACGACTTGGGAGTGTATTAGGGCCACCTAGAATATGTACAGAACATTTGATAATACATTCATATATCGTATTCGTAGATATGGTTACGCAGTTCAGCTGTCAATACTTGACTATGACAACCTGAAAATCTGTAGTTACTTTACATGAATAATCTCATATCACACATTTTGTAAAGGCTTTAATCCAAAATTAATTAATACTGGACAGAACATCCAAACCATTAAGAATTAATGTATTTACTCAATGGAACAACAGTATTTGTCAGGGCCACTGACTCCTTTTCTGATTCGAATTAACAGACAAGTACCTTCCCCAAACCTATGCTATAACCAGCTAAAGTCAGTAAATTACTGATTAAATGACACATTGACATGGCAAAGGCGACTCGACGTTTGGTAGAATAACTAACCACTTTCCTGATATTTTACAGTATGTAGCCCGCCAGTGTCTGTACAGTAATGTTGAGAATATTAGAACACAGTGCTCAGTTTTGCAAGATTATACATGTATAATACAGGCTGACACCTACTAAAAACCTTCAGGGCAATGCCAATATCTTTTTTTCAGATAAAACTACTTTTTATATCAGGCGAAGAAAGTCCAGGTAAACTCAAAATAAGAATTTACATTTCCAGCATTTAGCAAACACTTTTATCCAAGTAACTTATAATTATCATGTGATTCACACTCCTTGTCATTCAATCCTCGTACATGATGGACCAAAATGCAGTTACTCAGGCCTTGGTGTTTACCATAAAATACAAATAACCTTAATAATATAAAATGGAATAAACTAAAACTCAAAATAATAAACTAAAAAAAAGCATTTAAATATTGCACAAATAACATGATGGTTTAAGGTGCGTAATTGCAAAGGTGTAGCAGAAAAAAATTAGCAGCAATGAATTGAAGCTGCTTAAAGTGATGAGTGCAGAGGAAATGGTCTCTCAACAAAAGAATGTTACGGCAATTGTCTATTTAGGGTTCAAAGTCAGGATATGATGAGTGGAAGAGTTTAACATCTGACTGTATCCAGGTAGAATCTGTGCTTGAGCCTAATGTTTTAACTTGGTTGTAGTTGCAGCCTTCTTCAAGAGGGAAGGGAGATAAATCCTCCATGTGCATGGTGGCTCTGGCTATGCATTCACTACAATTTGAACAAGTGAAGGTTGAGAGCCTTGTCAGGGGCCCAACACTGGCAATTTTGTGTCTTGAATTAACCTTCTGATTACTGGTCAAGTACGTGGTTGTACCATGTGGACTATTTCATGTATTGAAGGTAAAATGTTTACCAAATTCAGTTTACAGTTGGGTTAAATTCAGTTGTAGCCTAGCTTAGGCTTTGCGTTCTTCACCTAGAACGCACAAACAACTCCTCCATGATGTCACAAAAGCCCCTGCCATCTAGGGCTGACTTTATTTCATTCATGTCATTATACATGATTCAGCAATAAGACACTTGGCAAAAATAGCAGCCATGGTAGAGTTTTATGGTTCAAACCACTACTAACCAACCACAATTTTACTACTTTGCTACTTTTTGGTGGAAATGGGTCCTGTTACATCTTGCTTAAAGCTAAAACTGTTTTATAATTGTAAGTTTGCTTTGGGCTGCCTCCCCATTAAATATAGTCCTAAAAACCTGATATCTAATTACATATTGTTAATCCATAAAGAAAAACATCTGCACCAGTAAGTGAATGAACGTAAATTTTTCTGATATTAGGCTGATAAACACATTAATATTTTAAAACTAAAAGTAGTGCATGTAGGAGTGATCTTGTTCTCATATATGCACTTAAACACAGTTGAGTGGATGTTTTAGTTTGTTTTCCCACTACTCTCTACTCCATTTATTAACACAGCAAATACTAATAGCCGTTGCTGCCCATCTCCAGTGTACACAAAATTATAATAATGTGTACAAGTAAAGCAGGTTTTCCAAATCCACCTAACAATACAGGCGGCATTACATAATAACAGGAAGTGACTCTACATGAGCTCATCAGGTGTCATGTAGTCCAGTCAGTCCTAGATTCACACTGCCTGGGAGTAAAAAGTGGATATACCATTTTTGTTTAAAGCAAATGCATGCACATAGAATACAACCGAGATTGTTACTCGATCATGTTCATTAGAATAACAAAGTTATAATTAATAGAAATAGAAACAAGAAATGATCCCAGTAAATCCTGAATATCTTTAGCCTGTAATAAACAGAATTATGGTTTTATATAACCAGTTCCTTAAGTCATTTTTTAAATATACCAGTGATGCTTTATATTTATACCAGTGACCAATTATTGTTTCTACAAATATTAATCTGAAAATGTGTATAAACTGACTGGTGTATATGAAGTGTTGGTATGCAAATCACCTGCCAAGTATTCACAGTATAAAACTGTGTGTTAACAATAGATTAAATAATATTGTGTGGACTTTGTTACAATCTTATGAATGCCTATTTTATTGTTTAAACATCTAGATTCACTGAACAGACCACTGTTCTGCTTGTGGCTTTGGCTATAAAGCAGTGAACCAATCCGTATTTACTCGGAAGTTCACTTTCTAGGGAGACTTAGTAGTTGTAGAATTGGTGGGTTTAGTATTGAGAGGCATTGGAACTACATGGACATGGAGATTGAGAGAATGACATTAATATGCCTTTATTCTTACCTTACAATTACCTTTCTAACTGTTCCAAGTTGTAGTCTTATCATTTTTATTTATTCTCAAATATGTGCAAATAATTGCCAGTTTAGGATTTTAATTTACTCATAAACTCATATGTTCTTTCCTGCTTTATGCTCGTGTTCAGAAATGGGTAGTTCTCTTGTCAAATAGTCTATTTACATGAATACCACATCAGATTAGAAGTTGCTGACATACAGGCATCACTGCACACAATCAAGCCAGCTTTTACATTACAGACTCATAGAGTAATTGATGTAAAATATATTGCTTAAAGCCTAATAAAATTGGTTACTACTTAGATGGACAAGCAAAGAACAGAAGTATGTAATGTTGGGGACTAAGCATACCTTTTTTATCTTATTTATTTTGTGATTTAATATTTTGGCCCTAAAAATCATAGGAAATTTGTTTAATTTTATGGACTTTTTGGATTTCTTCGGAAATCTGTCATTTTTGAAGTCCATAAAATGTTATAAGTGCTATAGAATAAAGGTTAAAGTTATAATACACAGTACAGGCTAAATTGATGGTTGAATGTAAACCTAGAACATTCATGATGCAAGGCTTCATGTTCTGTCTCAAATACAAAAATTCTTGTCCATGTTTTGACACAAACATGTTTTGTCCAAAAAATTGTTTTACTCTGTGACCAGAGTTTTGTTTTTAGCTAATGTAGACTAAGTATTTACTAAGCGAATTGTTTAAGGATTGCAAGGACAACCTCATTGTGCAGATGAACCACATGAGGCACTTGAATGCTTAACACAAACCTTATCGGCATAAATTAGGTCGAACCTTTAGTATTATGTTCTGTATGGTGCTGGTGAAACTGCTACAGAGTTGATGTGAGAATATTTACAAGTATAAAGGCAGTCATTCATAATATGCGAGAGGAAGATGAAACTAGTTTGATGGTAATTAACAACGCAGTGGACACAGCATGATGTTTCTTCTCTCCTCATCCATTACATTTTCATATTAACACTTCTCCACTCTGCAGGATTCAGCCATGGAAAATTAACTCAGTTCTGATTGGAAGATGTTCCTAACATTTTAAACAGAGTTTTAACGTAGGGGTCGAGAAAATACATGTAAAATTATCTTTTTATTATTTTAACAGGCAAGTAGTGATAGACATGCCCGTAATTTTGGGAGTTATGTTTAGCATAGCGTTCAGCTCGGTTTAACCCAGCAGTCACTCTTCTGTCCTTCCCTAATTATTTTAAACATTAACATGAATGCAGTCTAGTCATATCAAGTGTTGTCATTTTTTTTTGACAGGGACTAGTCCTGGAGCAAGCTTACCACTTGTAAATAAAAAAAAGGCAATCAGTGCAGCTGTCACGTTAACAAAACGCTACATCACTCACTGTAGATGGCGTATCCCATGATGCAATTTATGATTCCTTTCTGACAGCCTCACACTAACTGACCTGTAACTAAGCCGGCCTGTTCTCTTTTCCTGCCGCTTCACCGAGCACAAACACTTACACAAGCAGAAAGCCAATTTTGGGTTCATTATTGTACACTCCGAGACGTAGAGCGCTCTTTCGGCTGCGACCCTCCGGACCTCGAGCTCCGGGCGTGTTAAAGGCCCGTTTCTCTCTACGCCCTGCTGCAATCGAGTTTCCTTTTTAAATCACATTTACACAGTTTATTTTGCTGTCTGCTGCAGTTTCCTTTTATTCTTATTGCTCGGTCTGATTACGTTATGCAATTACAGTTCTCTCAGACACCTCGCTGCTCATTAATATAGTCATACCCAGCAGAGCAGCTGCTCACTTCCTGTAAGAGAGGGAAGGAAAAAAGAAATGACATGTGGTCATTATAAAACTTGTCTTACACGGTAGTAGAGAAATGTATTTAAACATTTGTGTCATTTGATTAGCTTCATTTAAGAATAATGAATCAAATAAGTTATTATATTATATAAACTCGGTATCCTTGTTTTGTAATCTAAAACAACACATATAAATACATATTTAGTATTATCCTGCATCTTAAATTCATATTAGAATATATAAACCTTTTTCACAGATTCCATTTTTGTAAATCTGTAGGTTGCCTTATCAGTATAGATCAGAAAGCTCTGTGGGCCTTCCATAGCTTAGTGGTTAAGGTACTGGACTAATAATCAGGAGGTCACCAGTTCAAACCCCACCACTGCCAGGTTGCTGCTGTTAGGTCCTTTGACATCACTAATTACAAGCTATACCTCTTCTACAGCTGAGCTGTTGCACTCACCACCATTGCGGCAGTGTTGCCAGATCCCTCTCATACTAACCAACACCCCCCATAGACCGGTTCAAGCTTGACACGAAATATTATTTAAATCACACATCATGACATCTCGACACACCCCTGACCTTTATACAAATTTAAATCCAATATAAAAAACAGAAACCCTATATTTGTTTTTGTGTTAAGTTAAAGAAAATCTTTCATAAGTCAAGGCTCTGCAGTGTGTATGTGTGTAGCTGCCTTGGTGGGAGTTGTGTGTGTTGGCTGCAGTGGGAGACAGCAGGTAATAAATCACTGGTTCATACCGGCACAGTCAGAACAGATAGCAGCGCTATTATTACCATCATCTGTCTTTTCTCTTCTCTCTACAGTGAGCATACACTCTCTCTTGCTTTCTCTATAATGCTGCCATGTAGGGAAGTAGTGCTTGTTCACCATCCAAAAGGAATGCTTACTTGATTGCTGAGATTCACTCTTTGTGTCTTTCATTCTTCTTCTGCTGAAGGTGGATTCAGTTTGAATTGGAATTGGTGCTCTGTTCTGATGTTCCTGCCTGTGGTTTTCTGTAGTTTGGATAGGTGAGCACTTGACCTAGTAGGGCTTTTATTTTAGGCTTAGTTGTCTTGTCTCCACACTTGTTTGTTTTGGATCCGTGCTCTGCTGGAACACCCAGTTTCATCCCAAAATGTAACCCCCCACCCCCGGCTGGTGTATCCACTGGCAGCAAAACACCCACAAAGCAGGTTTGCAAAATCTGTAAAAAGCTGTCTAGTCTTTTTTTTTTTTGTTGGTGGTGCAATTTTGTAACATTTTGTAGCTCTGTGTAACAGATGAAGTTAAAATATCTTGTCTTATGTGGTCATGTCACAAATTACATGCCCCCAATACCACCCAATTGATGTGGACTGCTGTATATGTATGAGGGTTCTTCAATACGTCTTCACAAGTTCAAAAACAAATTGCATAGTATTTTCTAGTCACCTTTTTGATTATTTTTACCCAGCATAGTACCAAAATCTACCCATTAAAGTGTCTGATTTGGAAATTTATGCCAATCAGATGTCACTGAATCCAGACTTTAAGCTCTCTCAGCCATGATCCCCCCCCTCAGTGTTT